>JANGFH010000397.1:0-31401 GCA_025758715.1 Glaciozyma martinii | reverse complement strand
TACTCCCTTCCTCGCCCCTCCACCCCCCTCAAGCTGCTGTTCCGCCCCTCCTCCCCCTCCCTCCTTCGCCCTCTCCCCCACCTTCCTCCCCCGCCCTTCCGACCCCCTCTTCCTCCCCTCGACCCAAGGCACCTCGTCCTGTTTCTGTGGCGAATCCTGCACCTGCGTCGGCTGCCCCACGCACGACCCTCTCTCCCGCAGGGCCTTTGGAACCTCGCAGAGCCCAGGCTGTCAATGTGGGACTTCGGAATGTGCTGGAATTGGAGAAGGGTGCGAGGAGGTGTTGAGGAGCGTTTTGGGGGATGCGGCGGGGGCGAGGGAGTTGTGGAAGTTTGTCGAGGGGCAGGAGGGGGCGTTGCCTTCGTTTGAGGAGCTGTTGAGGAGGGTTGGAGGGCAGGAGGAGGGGATGGGGGAGCTGCCGCTGGGTTGGATGGAAGGGGGTAACGTCCTGCTGCAGAGCGAGGGGTGTTCGGTCATGAACCCTGAAGCCGAGTTTGATGGAGGGTGCGGAGACATGTGCACTTGCTCGGAGGAGTGTGGATGCAGGACTGGGGTCGAGAATCTGGAGGGCGCGGAGGTTGAGCAGGAGCTGTTGGGAGGGAGGAGCTCGTTGAGCCAGTTGGCGGAGTTGGCGGCGGCGGTGGGAAGGTGAGGGGAGAGAGGGGAGACGTTTGTGCTTGAGGGTGTTTAGATTAGAACCTTTTGTGCCTTGTATTTTGAGAAGCACTTTATAAAGAACCACTCGTCTCTCGAAGCTGCGATGGAGAGAAGGGGGATTGCGATTGGATTGCGAAGGTCCATTCTACCCGACCCCTCGGAATTCAGCAGCGGACAACCCTCTTGATGGTCGCTTGACGAGGCGGAAGAACATGAACGCGGTGGCGAGCGATAATGCGTACCTGGGGTTCGCAAGAGGTTAGCTACGTCGCGGGTAGGAAGGAGGGAGGAACGAACCAGGTGACGGCGTAAGTCATGTGCTGATTCCGGAGCTCAATCGTCGCTGCTCGTCCAACGGGGATACCACGAGCCAGGCGCATCGAGATCTGTCCAGCGTGTCCACCTGCGTAGCGCCCTAAGTCAGCACCGAGCCAGCGAACCCCGGCGCGAAAGCGAGAACGCACTGAAGATCTCATCGACGAGAACGGGCTCCGCGCCAGTGTGCTTGGCCATCTGCTCGATGTTGGCAAAGATCCACTCGTCCTTCTCGGCGTTGTTCTCAGGCGTGAACGAGTTGGAGCGATCCTGATCCCTCAGCATGCCAACAATCTCAACGGGCTCCTTGATCTGGCGGCAGTAGAAGTCCATCAGCTCCTCCCTCCTTCCCTTCCTCGAGGAAGCAGAACTCACCACACTCTCCGGTCGCTCCTTGATATCCTTCTTCACCCTCTTCACGAATCCCCGGTTGACCATGATCGTGTCCTGTCCCTCCCCGCGCACCAGCGGCGTGATAACGTTGTACCCCAGCTCCCCATGCGCCGTCCGAGGTCCCAAAAGAATCTCATGCTCGGTATCCAGCGTTCCCTCTACAAAGACCTTGCGGTAGGCGAATTCGGGAATAGCTGCAGGACTGCAAGGGGGGTCAGCGATCGCCTTGCTCCGAACGAGAGAGCAGAACGTACTCGATCCGCGCTGGCAGCCGTACCGTGTCCTGGTTGAGCTTGGCCTCGAGCTGATCAATCATGTCGAGCTTCCACTGCAGCCGCCGGACCTGCCAGGTGCCCAAGCCGAAACAGACGATCGGCATCAGGCCCAGGACGTAGATGAACGGGCGGGCGCGGGACGCATTCTGGCCACGGTTGGTGGTAGGGTTGGCCGCTGAGGTGGCGCGGGTGGAGGAGAAGCGAGGACGGGGGAATGGGGTCGAGGAAGGGGCAGGAGCTGGCGTGCGGAGAGCTGAGGATCGGAGTGAGGCGCGAAGGCGTGGGATGAAGGCGGACATGAGTTGGGGAGCTCTCCTGTGAGTTGGCTGCTGTAGTAGAGTCGGGGAGAACGAGGTGGAGGTCCTTTGAGTCCTGCTGGAGTTTTGAAGAGGGTCCGGCGAGAGCGAAGGGAAGAGGAGCGCGCAAGCTAAGAAGTGCGTTCTGTCCAGCTTCGCAGCAAGATGGGGTTTGGGGTTGGGGCGTCACCTTCCAGCTTGCGGATTCCTTTTCGAGTAGCTCAGGAGTAATTCTGCTGATAAAAGTAACGGCAGATCTTGAGGGGAAGAGCCTGGCTCGACCCGAATCCCTGGACCGTTCTCTCCTCGCTGCGATGTCCTGACCCCAAGTTCCGCTCCTCCTCCCCTGCCAGCATCCCGTGAAGCCCGAATACAACTGCGAGCGACAATGCAGCGCGAGAAAACAGCATCGCACGTCAAGCATTGCACTGATCGTCCCTTCGCAAGCCCTCCCTCGCTACCGAGCAACTGCTCCAACGTCAGCCAACGTTCCCGCAAAGAAGAGGGAGAGAGAAGACGCACCTCAATCCAGATCATCGAACATCGACTCAAGCTCCTTCCAAACCCACGCCGAGTCATCCTCTCCACCCCTCATCTTGACCCTAAAGCTCTCCAATTTCGGCCCCGCACCACCCATCACAAACTCGCCCAACGCCTCGTCGCCGTTCTCCACATAGAATCCAATCGTAAGCTGCTTGAGCCCCTTCGGCAACGCCTGGAAGAACGACCTCGGCAACGAATCGATTTCGGGCCTTCCGCACGCGACGATCGAGAGGTGCAAGAGGTTGGGATGGAGGGGGAGGAGCGCGGTAGTCTTTTCGAGGAGAGAGGCGGCGGAGATGGAGTGGTAGTGGAGGCGGAGGGAGGTGAGGTTGTACCCTGGTTGTCCGAGGGATTTGACGACGGCCGAGGGGGAGGCGTCGACGAGGCTGACTTCGCGAAGGGTCTTCTTGCTCGCTGCGCGGAGGAGGAGGGAGGTAGAGCCTTCGTCGATTCCTTCTTCCGCTTCTTCGACGCGAAGTGGGCTGATGGCGAGGGAGACGAGGGGGAGGGAGGGGACGGGGAGAGGGCGATGCTCGTGGGCGTGGGAGGGGCAGAAGAATCGCTCCTCAGGTGGAAGGCTGATGTCGATGTCGAGGATTTTGAGCCGGGGGAAGGTGGCGAGGCGGGAGAGGAAGGCGGAGGGAGGAAAGTCGCGAGGGTAGTCCGCGGAGCGAAGGGTTGGCTGCCTCCACTCGAACGACCTCAAGCTGACCGCGGCGGGCTTCGCAGCTTCCAAAATTGTACGTAGTGCCGCCGGGTGGAAGTCCATGAACTCGAGGAGCTCGAGGTTGGGACAGCACTTGAGCGTTCGGCGGCACCAGGCGAGAATGAACTCCATCTCGCTGAAGACGAGCTTGACGGGGATCCACTGCGGCTTCGACTCCTGCTCCTGCTCCGAATCCGACTCCTCCGACTCGTACTCAGCGTCGGATTCGCTGGCGTTGACGGGCTCCATGAACATGAAGAGCCCGCTGAAACGGAGCTCCTTGACGACCTTCCCTAGGCGGCGCGAGACCTTGGCGTTCTTGAAGAGGATAGCTTGAACGGAATCCAGCCTGCAAGCGTTGTCCGGAACGATGACAACGCGACGCCAGACGATGGCCTGCCCGAGCTCGCGCCAGTGCCGAGAGACGAGGCACATCGAGCATGCTTCGGCCGCGGTGAAGTTGTGGCGGTTGAGGATTAGGGAAATGAGTTCCGGCGAAAGGACGGGCACTGCGAGATATCAGGGTACAATCAGCAACAAGGACTGCGAAAGGGCGAGAAGAGAGCCCACTCGGAGCGAGTCGAGGCGACGTCGGATTCTGCTGAGTCGAAAGATGGAGGAAGTGCTTGGATCGAGTAGGGTAGATCAATTCCTAGTAGCTGCGGTGGGTCAGCTCCCGACTGCGTCCCTCGTCCCTCCCAGACCAACTCACCTCGAAGCTCGAACGAACCGACAGGAGCCAACTCTTGCGGGGACGAGCTCTGGCGGTGAAGGCGCTCAGGAAGGCTGAGCGGCGGACAGGTCAGTCCTCTCCTTCTAGTCCTCCAGAGCTTAGACTCACAGCGCGGGAGGGTGGGCTTTGGGAGCGCGGCGGAAAAGCGGAGTTGGACGGCGCTCGCGGAGAGGATCGAGGGAGGGCTGCGAGCTGAAGGATCTCGGGTGAGCTGAGGCTTGAGGAGGGTAGACCTGTAGGATAGACTTACCTGAGAGGGGTAGAGAACCAGTCGAAAGTGGGAGTGGAAGAGACGAACGGGCAGCGGGAACTCGAGCGCACGATTTCTCTCTCGAGCGCTTAGTCGGAACTCTGTTGAGCGTTGGCACAAGGCTGTCGCTGCTCTAATCCTAGCTTAAGAACTCCTTGCGCCCTCTTGAAAGCCGTTCTCTTTCCCCTGCTGAGCCTGAAGTCCCTCGCTCGACCTTCGCACGCACAAAAAAAATCCTGTTTCTCGCTCTCTCGCTCTCCACATCTCTTGAAACATTTCTCTTGAAACATTTATAAGGTTTCCCTAACTGCCGTTTTAACGGGCACGAGACAGCAACGACGAGGAAGTGTCGTCGTGTCGGACGCAAGACACGGCCCAGGTATCTTTACTACACAGCAGCGCGCAGCTAACTCTCTCTCTCGCTCCACTTGCTCGACCTCTTGGACCTTAGTCGGACTCGATTCAGCGCTTCTCAACTCACCCAGAGCCAACTCCACCAACTCCGCCTCGTCTCCATCGCTCAAACTCTCAACCTCGGCCCGAGCGCTCTTGAGCTACTCCACCTCTCGCCATGTCAGTCCCCCTTAGCCAGGCCGACCTGCTGCACAGCAAGCTAACAGCTCAAAATACAGGTCCTTCTTCAGCTCCAACAAGAAGAGTGCGGCGAGCGACTTCATCGACCGCGACGAGGACGGTGGAGCCAGTCGACTGGCGCACATGCCCACTCGTCCTGTCGATAGGGACAAGGCAGAGCAGGAGCTCAGCTTGAACATCAAGAAGGCTACGAGCCCAGAGGAGACGGCACCGAAGCAGAAGCACGTCCGGAGTGAGTCGTCAGTGGGAGCTGCGTGGAGGTTCGGCGGTGGGGCGGGGGTTGCTGGGCAGGAAGGGGTGGTGCAGGGCGCTGCGTCTACTGCTGGGAAGGAAGAGGAGTGACTGGGGAGTGTTGGGTGTGCAATTCAGGCCCTCCATGACCGCTCACGTCGACTCGACCATCAGCTGACAAGCGCTCTCCTCCCTCTCCCCCACAGAGCTTATCGTCTACACTTGGGACTACCACTCGAGCTCCTCCATCTGGTCCGGCCTCCGCGTCCAGCCTATCCTCTCCGACGAAGTCCAGACGTTCAAGGCGCTCATTACCGTGCACAAGGTGCTGCAGGAGGGTCACCCGAGCGTGAGTCCATCGCAGTCGGTTCTCGATCGGGAGCTGACGCGCGCGAATGGCAGGCGATCAAGGAGGGTCAGAACCAGACTGGCTGGCTCGAGACGTGCGCGAGGACCGTGGGAGGCGATGTTTCTCGAGGTGGGTTGCTGCTGAGCTGGCAGCGGGAGTGGGGAGCTGAACAGGCCTCACGCAGGCTACGGCTCGCTCATTCGAGCCTACGTGACTCTCATTCTTGCCAAGCTCAAGTTCCACCGCAACCATCCCGACTTCAACGGTCTGTTCGAGTACGAGGAATACGTCTCGCTCCGCGGCGTGGATGACCCGAACGAGGGGTACGCGTCTCCCTCGCCACCCCTAGTAAGGCAAAGCTGACTCTGCGCCACAGATACGAGACAATTTCGGACCTCATGAACCTCCAAGACCACATCGACTCCTTCCAGAAGCTCATCTTTGCCCACTTCCGTGGATCCGCCAACAACGAGTGCAGGATCTCGGCACTGGTGCCTCAGGTCAAGGAGAGCTATGGGATCTACCGCTTCATCACGAGCATGATGCGCGCCATGCACCGAAGTGCGTCCTCGCTTTCTCTCTCCTAGAGCGCTCGCTGATGCCTGACCTTGGCAGGGACCGAGTCTATCGAGGCGCTGGAGCCGCTGCGAGAGCGCTACGATGCTCAGCACTTCAACCTCCGCAAGTTCTACTACGAGTGCTCGAACCTCAAGTACCTTACCGGGCTCATCAACGTCCCCAAGCTCCCACAAGCGAGTCACACCACCCCTTCCTCTTGGCCCCCACTAACCTCTCACACGCAACCAGGAACCTCCCAACCTCCTCGAATCCGAAAACGCTCCCGACCTCCCTCGCCGTCCCGCCACCAAAGCCGTCACTCCCCCTCCCGCCGCTCCCTCCCCTCGGGCCGACCTCGAAGAGCAGAAACGGGCGCTACAAGAGTACGAGGAGAAGCAGAACGCGCTCGTCGCGCAGCGGGACGCCGAGGCGCGTCGGTTGGAGATGCAGCAGCAGCAGCAGCAACGCGAGTTTGAGGAGCAGCAGAGGCAGCAGCAGGAGAGGGAGAGGCTTGCGCAGGAGGAGTTGAACAGGCAGCAGGCGATGCAGTTTGGGCAGCAGAACCAGGGGAGGATCGCGGAGCTTGAGAGGGAGATTTTGGGGATGAGGGGACAGTGGGAGAGGGATCAGATGATGTTGGAGCGGTACGATGGGGTAAGTGTTTTGGCTTTCGTCGTTGGGAAGTGAGGAGGAGCTGATGGGGTTCTTTGGATTCGTAGCGCGTCAAAGCTCTCGAAAGCGAGCTCGTCAACGTCAGCGGCAACATCCAGGCGCAGCTCAACGCGAAGGAGCAGATGATGGGCGCGCTACAAGACCAAGTCACCCTCTGGCGCAACAAGTACGAAGCGCTCGCCAAGCTCTACTCGCAGCTCCGGAACGAACACCTCGAGATGCTGAGCAAGTACAAGAGCATGCAGCTCAAGGCCAACTCGGCTCAGGAGGCGATCGATCGCATGGAACGGATGGAGAGGGACGTCAAGGCGAAGAACCTCGAGCTGGCCGACATGATTCGCGAGAGGGATCGCGCGAGGTTTGATGTCGATCGGATGAAGTCGGTACGTTCTCTTTCTCTTTGGTCGCTTGCTGAAAAGGGGAATTGATGTGTGAGGGAGTGCAGAGCCAGAAGGACGAGCTCGAACGTCTGAAACGGGATCTGCGGTTCGCCGAGGAGCGAGCGGACGATGCGTCGAGGTCAAAGGGATCGGAGGTGTCGACGCTGCTCGGCAAGTACAACCGCCAACTCGAAGAGCTCGAGAGTTCGCTTCACGTGCGTCAACGTTCTCTCCTCGAAGTTGGATCCCCGCTCATGCTCCTCTCAGTCCAAGCAAATCCAGATCGACGACCTGCTTCACAAGCTCGACGAGAAGGACGGCGAGGCGGAGCGCGTTCGCGACGAGAAGGACCAGGAGATCGCCATCATGCAGGAGGGCATGGACACGACGATTCGCCAGATCTCGGAGCTCCAGAACAACCAGGGCGAGACGGACGAGGCGGTCAACGCCCAGATCGACACGCTCGTTCTCGACCAGGAGAAGAAGTTCAACGAGATGTGAGTTGCTCGCTTGCGTCGAGTGGCTCTTTGAACTGACGCCGTCTTTGCAGCATCGATTCGATCCTCCAGGCGGGCTCGCAGAAGATCGACGACGCCATGTACGAGCTCGAATCACCCCTCCACGACGGGAACCAGAATTCGACGCCCGAGTACACGCTGTCGATGATCGAGAAGGCGACGACGAGCGCGACCGAGTTCGCGACTGTGTTCAACCTCTTCCTCTCGCGCGACAAGGGCGGCGAGCACGTCGAGGTCATCAAGACGGCCAACAACTTTGCCCAGTCGGTCGCCGAGGTCCTCACCAACACCAAGGGACTCTCTCGCATCGCACCCGACGACGCCGCCATCGACGGTCTCATGCGCTCTGGCGCCCTTCCCGGAGCCGTCGCTCTTCGATTCTTCACCGCCCTCCAGTCCTACCGCCTTCAAGGCGTCGCCCCTGCTCAACGCAAGGAGATCGTCATCCGCAACAACATGGAGACGAAGAACGCGCTCCAGAAGCTCTCGACGACGGTCGAATCCCTCGTGCCGAAGCACACGTCCGCCCTCTCCAAGGCGAATGGCGACATTGGGGACCTCGTCGAGTCGGAGATGCAGGGAGCGGCGCGCGCGATCGAGCAGGCGACGGAGCGGCTTCAGGCTCTCATGTCCCGCCCAAAGGACAGCTCCCGCAGTGCCCTCGACATGCAGGTGCACGACGCGATCCTCGAAGCCGCCATGGCGATCACGAACGCCATCGCACGGCTCATCAAGGCCGCGACCGACTCGCAGCAGGAGATCGTCGCCCAGGGTCGAGGGTCGACGACGTCGCAGGCGTTCTACAAGCGCAACAACCGCTGGACCGAGGGCCTCATCAGCGCCGCCAAGGCCGTTGCCCGCGCGACCATGTTCCTCATCGAAACGGCCGACGGCGTCATCTCGGGCACCAAGTCGCTCGAGCAGCTCATCGTCGCTTCGAACGAGGTCGCCTCCGCCACCGCTCAGCTCGTCCAGGCGTCTCGCGTCAAGGCCGAGCTCATGTCCAAGACGCAGGAGAAGCTCGAGCTGGCGGCCAAGGCCGTTACCGAGGCGTGCAAGGCGCTCGTGCGGCAGGTCAAGGCGATCGCGGCGAAGCAGGCGGAGGAGTCGGACGAGACCGACTACGATCGGATGGCGGCGCACGAGTTCAAGATTCGCGAGATGGAGGTTCAGGTTTCGATCGTTACGCTCGAGAAGGAGCTCGCCGAGGCGCGTCGACGATTGGGGACGATGCGACGGAGTACTTGTGAGCTCCTTCTTTCGGGCCGCGCAGTGGGTTTGCTGACGGGCTCTCGCTTTCGCAGATCATGCCGAGGATGGAGAGGAGTAGCGAGGAGGGATTGGAGGATTGGAGGACTGTTAAGGGACGTTTTCGAGAGTATCAATGGCAGTTCGAGTTCAAGTTCATTCAGAATCCTCTTCTCCTCCGCTGCTCCCTCCCCCACTCTCTTCACTGCTCGCCTCCTCACTTCTCTGCGGCGCCTTCCCCTTCCCCTTCCCAATCACCGACTTCTTCGCCCCCATCACCTGCCTCTTCGCCGCTCGACCGATTCCCCGCCCAACCGCCTTCCTCTTCTTCCCCTTGCGCGCTCCTGCAGTCCCTTTCCCATCCGGACCGAGCGAATCGACAATACTCTGCAACTCGCGATCGAGGCCCATCCGCCGACCGAGGGTCTGCAGACCGCATTTGTCGGACAGGACGCGTTGACTGCAGTGCGAAGTTTTTCAGTCAAGAGCGGGAAGAAAGGGAGAGAAAACGCACCGGAACATCATTGTTACGAGGTCGGATTCGTTGACCATCTTCTTCCTCCCAGCGTGCTGAGCGTAGGCCGAGGCGTCCTCCATCATCGTCGCGAGGAACTCTTGCGAGCTGAGAGGGAAAGCACGACGTTAGTGACGAGATCCAGGAACGAACAAAAAGGAGAACGCACGCATCCATGACAGCGTCGAGCGCGTCGTTCTCGAGCTTGACGTTTGGTCCCAGGAAGTGCTGGAAGAGGGTCTTGACGCGGCTTCGAGGAAGATCTGCGACTGGTCGTCCATCGGGGGTGTACCTGCGTCGAGGGAGTTAGTTTAGCTCGCGAAACGATGAGAGGAGGAGAACGTACCTCTGCGTCTTGAGCGAGGTTCGCTTCTTGCGAGCAGCAGCCGTCTTCGTCAAAGCTGGAGGTTTGGGCATCTTTCGAGACGTCCTGGCAGAGCGAAAGTTCAGTACTGGACTCGCAGGGAAAGGGAGGAGAGCTCACGGCTCCGGCTCGTCGTCCATGTCGTCGTCGTACTGAATCGGCTCGTCGTGCTCGTCGTCCACCAGCCGATTCTTCCCCTTTGCCTCCCACGGAATCCTCCCCGCCTGCAAGTCCTCCTCTTCCTCCTCCTCCTCCTCTTCCTCGGGCCCAATGCCACCGAAATCGAAGTAGGGATCCCGCTCCTGCACGTCGTCCGCAGCGCCATCCTCGCTCCCGCCCTGCTGACCAGTCTGGCTCATTCGCTGAGAGCGACTCAAGATCTCAGGACTCGAGCCACGATCGTCGAACGGTCCTGCATCGTCCTCGTCGAACGCCTCGACGTCCTCATCGCCTTCGGCGAGCGAGAGGTTCGCTCCTCCCGGACTTCCGAATCCTGATGCGCCCGAGATGCGAGATTTGTTCAAAGGATCTCTGCTGATATCTCTGCAAGATCGTAAGCTCGTTAGTTTCCGAACCCCGCACGAAGCTGAAAAGACGCACCCTTCGCTGCCCGTCGTACTCGGCCTCCCCCTCCCACTGAACGCACTCATCCCGCTAATCCTTCTCGCCGATTCTTCCTCTCCCTCCTCATCATCCGCCTCCTCTCCCCGTCTTGAGACCAGATCCGGGGATCCAATAGAGGTCGCCCTGCTCGCTCTCCGACCGAATTCGACGCTCCGAGCCGAAACGACGCTGTACATCCTCGGGTCCTCCTCCTCCTCGGCGTCATACCCGAACGCGTCGTCGGGGGCGTAGGAAAGCGTCTGCGCGGGACGAGAAGTGGTGGTCGGGATGGGGTTGAAGTTGGGCTGAGGAGGGAAGGGACGGGCGGAGCGGGGAGTGACGCCGAGGGCTGCGGCGACTTGCTGGTCTGAGGAAGGGGCGTCGCGGGGAGAGGAGTGGGATTGGGAAGCAGGGGTGCCGCTGAGGAGGGAGGTGGACGCGCGCGGAGTCTTGAGGTCCGCTGGAGCCCCGTCTTCCTGCTCCTCCTCGTCCTCGTAGTCGACCACGGAGCCTTCCTGATCTGATCCGGAGAGCTCGCCCTCCTCTTCTAGTTCGCCGAGGTTGGGAGCACCGCCTATAGAGGGACGCGAGACGATAGACCGGCGGCGGTTGTCGTAGCCTCCGTCCGCGTTTGGCGCAGGCTCGTCGTCCGGCGTTGGAGGTGGGAGATCGTACGCTGCACACGAGGCTCTCTTAGCTCTCCCTCCCCGTACAGGGACCTGGCTACTCACTGCGACTCAATGCGCGCAACAGCTGTCCAGGTGTTTGCTCCTTCTCCTCCCGAGTCCTCGACTTCCTCCCACTCGCGCTGACCTTGCGCGCTGAGAGCAATTGCTGAACCTGACGTGGAGTCTTGATAGAGCGACGACGAGAGCCCTGCGGAGTCTGGGGAGGGAGGGTGGAGGTGGACGCGTCGGCTTCTGCGAGAGCTCGGAGCTGCGGCGGGCTTCAGCTTGGAGGTGCACAGGATCAGGAAGCAAACGCACTGTTTCTCCATCGCTGACTTTGCGAGCGCTCGCTGGTGACTTGCTGGGTCCAGCGCGCGAGCCGTTCATGCTCGTCGAAAACAACAAGCGGAGTTTGGGTGAGTTGGGCGGCCTGACGAGTTCGTTCGAGTGCGAGCTTGGTTGCCTGAGTTCCTTAGTTAGCCGTGGAGCTTCTAGAGGAGGTTCTACAGGGAACTCGACTGAGGGAGTAGACCAACCAGCGCTCCCTCTAAAGGCAATCAATCGACTTGGGATGTTTTCGAGCTCGCTGCTTGTTCCTTCTCCCGTTCACTCCTCGCCCGCCATGTCGTCTCTAGTCACGGCAAGCCTCTCGTCCTGCAGCCTGGGAAGCCCTCCTGACACAGTCCAACAGCGCCGCCTCTCCGCCTCTGTCCGCACCCTCGCAACCGCCGCCACTTCATCCGTCCCCTCCCGTCCTCGCCTCGAAAAGCTCCGCGCAGATGGCCTCGCCATCGACGACTTCCTCTCTGGGAACAGCGAGATCTTGGAGGAGCGGACCCAGCAGGATCGAGTCGTGATGGGCAAGTCAAAGACGTGAGTCGGACCGTCGGGAAGATGCAACTTTGGCTGGGGGAGCTGATGGAGCGCCTTGCCAGACCTCGTCTGCCGTCGTACCTCAAGACTTCGGTGCCCACTTCTGCTTCGTACAATAAGATCAAGAAGGACTTGCGAGGACTGAACCTCCACACGGTGTGTGAGGAGGCCCGGTGTCCCAACATCGGACAGTGCTGGGGAGGGGACAAGGGAGATGCGACGGCGACGATCATGGTGCGTTGGCGCGCACTGGCTGCTCGGGGAAGGAGCTAACAGGCTTCATTCGGGCAGCTCATGGGAGACACTTGCACTCGCGGCTGCCGATTCTGTGCGATCAAGACCTCCAAGGCTCCTCCACCTCTCGACGTCCACGAGCCTGAGAACACGGCTGAGGCAATCTCGAGGTGGGGAGTTGGGTACATCGTGATGACGAGTGTGGATCGTGATGGTGAGCTTGGTGGCGTCTTGGTGGGAGGCGGGAGAGCTAATCTCGCCCTGTAGACATCGCCGACGGAGGAGCTTCCCATTTCGCAGACACGATCCGCAAGCTCAAGCAAAAGTGCGTTGCCGCTTCAAGTGTGGGCGACAAGTCCTAACAGCTTCCTACAGGGCACCTCACATCCTCGTCGAAGCTCTCACTGGCGATTTCCTCGGCTCGCAAGAGTCGGTCGCTCTCGTCGCACGATCTGGCCTCGATGTCTACGCGCACAACATGGAGACGACCGAAGCGCGCACTCCCTTTGTTCGGGACCCCCGAGCAACCTTCCGCCAGAGCTTGAACGTGCTGAGGATGGCAAAGGAGGCTCAGCCGGGGCTGATCACCAAGACGAGCATCATGCTCGGAGTGGGAGAGGAGGACGCAGATGTCGAGGCAGCTCTCCGTGGTGCGTTTCCTTTCTCGCTCGCTTCTCACGCGCTTGCTGATCCCGAATCATCGGCTGCAGAGCTCCGAGCGATCGACGTCGACGTCGTGACTTTCGGGCAGTACATGCGTCCGACGAAGCGGCACATGAAGGTGCACGCGTACGTTCCTCCGGAGAAGTTCGACCACTGGGCGCGTGTGGCGGACGAGATGGGCTTCCTCTACGTTGCGAGTGGACCGTTGGTGCGGAGCAGCTTCAAGGCGAACCAGCTCCTGAAGAGCGCGGCGGGGAAGCGGTTGCTCAAGGGGCTTGGGAGGAAGGAGGGAGGAGTCGAGATGCTGGGGGACAAGGGGGAGCGGACGGTGCTCGAGGGCGTTACGGCGTAGATATTGTTGCGAACGGAGGGGTGCGTGTTACAGGGTTACAAGAGGGAGGTGCGGTGCGGGCGAGAGGTTCAAGGTCGTCCAGCTGTTGTTGCTGCCGCTGCGAGCGCTGGTCGACGGTCCGCCAGGAACTTGACTTTGGCCGTTTCGATCTTCTCCTCTGTCATCCTGAGAGCAGCAGCATCAGCTCCGTTCCCTTCGATCGCCAGCTCCGAACCCCCGAACGCACTGAGTAGCCATGCACGCCTTCATCGCCTTGAACTGCTTGCGGCAAGCCCACACGACCGAGACCGTTCGTCCTGCGCCGCAATCTGCAAAGACTAGAGCGCAGGAGAGAGGTCAGGGTGAGCTCCGGAAGGTTGAAAGCTCGAGGAGAGGACGAACCCGAGACGGGGATCTCGCAGACCCGTAGCGACTCTGCCTTCATCTCCTTGAGGAGATTCTCCTCCTCGTTACGACTGAGTGCGTATCTGGCGTCCATCTGAGCTCGAGCTTGGTTGAGGTTGCGGGAGGAAGTAGAAGAACGTCGAGCTCGTTCAGCCCTATCTCTTCTCCCCCAACTCCGACGTCGATTCGAGTCTCGCAAACTCAGGTCCAGCCGACTCGGTCTGCCAAGGTGAGCTCCTCCAGGCCATCGGCGCTCCCGGCACAGCTAACCAGAGCTCTTTGCAGTCCGAAACTCGTCCACGTCCCAGCTCCATCGGCGCACCTCTCGTGCATGATCTATGCTCCCGCGCTGTAGCCTAGCCACGCGCCAGTTAGAGCTATCATGCATCGCCAGCACCCCTTCCTTCCTCCTCCCCTCCTTCGCCCCCCAGCACCACCGCTCCACCACCACCTCTCCTCCTCCATCGTCCCAACGCCTTCCGGCTCCTTCTCGACGCGCGACCTCTTCCCAGCCCAAACCAGCTCAGCAAGGCCCTCTCTTGGACGTCCTAACCGTCCTTCAAGCACAGCTCAACGCCGTACTCGAGCCGTCGTCCCCTCTCCCTTCCTCCTCCTTTCTGCGGACGACCCCGCGCCGATCCCCTTCACCTCTTTTCTCCCCTGTCCGCCCTTTCCCTCCAGCAATACGCGGCGTGGAGACAAAACGGAGCGTGTCGACGGCGTCCGCGAAGGCTTTCGCGCGGTCTGAGGAGCCGGCAGAAGGAGAAGAGGAGGAGGAGCTCGGGAGCGCGGCGACGGGCAAGGGAAAGAAGAGGCAAGGCGCGCACGAATCTGGCAGAGGTGGAGAGCGACCTCAGTCGAAGCGTGGATGGGATCGGACGCCTCTCCTTCACCCCCCTGCCGACCCACCGCCCCTCTTTGCCGACCTCCCTCTCCCAACTCGACCTCCCTCCTCTCTCAAAGCCGCCCTCTCCTCCTTTCCACCTCCCCGCGCGTCCTGGGAACCAGACCTTGCCAATCCCCCAGCCTCGCGCAGCGAACTCCTCCGCCTCCTCGACCGCATCCCCCGCGAGGGAATCACCGAAGCCCAATTCCGCGTCTATCGCCGCCTCCTCTTCAAGATGAACCGCCTCGACGACTCTGCCCCCGTTCGCAGGCTCGCAGGGATCGCCCTTTCGTGCAATCTCGAAGGTCCGGGCTTGCGGCTCCTCAAGGAGTCGTCTCGTCTCATGCACCGGAACGGCCGGCCGCGCGCGTCGATCGCGTGGATGCTCGAGGAGCCCATTGCGAAACTTGAGCGGAGGAAGAAGTGGGCTTGGGTCGTCTCGTACTCGAACGCGGCCGTCTTGGTCGACGCCGTCTCCGAGACGATCCTCCGGCTGCGAATGCGCGCGCTGTACGAGGCGAAGCGGTTCCCCGAGATCGTCGAGACGTTCGAGTTGTACGAGCGGTGCGGGATCGAGCCGGATGGAACGGCGTACGACGAGCTCGTTGCGGCGTACCTCTTGACGTCCGAGTTGGGCAAGGCGCAGGAAGTGCTGGCGGAGAAGGCCAAGCGGGGGTTCGGGACGACGGTGCAGACGTGTCTGGCGTTGTTGGATGGGATGTGGGCGTACGGCGGGAACAGGGTTATGGAGGACAGGGTGCTGGAGGAGGAGGTGTCGGGGAAGCGCCTGTCGACGAGGAAGGCGCTGCGG
Organism: Glaciozyma martinii; assembly: GCA_025758715.1. Taxonomy (NCBI): domain Eukaryota; kingdom Fungi; phylum Basidiomycota; class Microbotryomycetes; order Kriegeriales; family Camptobasidiaceae; genus Glaciozyma; species Glaciozyma martinii. The sequence continues at coordinate 16,331 of JANGFH010000397.1, read as the reverse complement.
CAGGACGTTCGGATCCTCAATCGCATCATGTCGGCGCGCGCCGCGAGGGGAGAAGTCTCCGACGCGCTCGAGGTTCTTCACGAGCATTTCGACCTCGCCTCCCTTCCCGATCTCCTCGCCATCCCCCACACCCTCGCGACGACTCCCTCCTCTCCTCCCCCACCGTCCCCTCCTCCCACTGTCTCCCCTCCTTCCCCCAAACCATACTACTGGCGCCCCGTCCCCGACATCGCGACCTTCACCATCCTCGTCGGCGTCTCCCTCCGCCGTGGCCGCATCGATTCCGCCTTCTCCCTCTTCATCCAGTCCCAGAAGCTTGACCTCGGCCTCGACGAGCACCTCGTCGCCGCGCTCGTACGAACTCTCCTCGCGTACGGCGATGTCGCAGTCGCGGAGCAGGTCGTTTTCGACTTGCCGAGGGGGCTAGCGAAGGTCCCTTGGGCCCAGTTTACTTGCGACAAGTTCGAACCGACGGCGATGATCTACGAGATCCTCCTCGGCGGCGTACTGCGGCAAAAGGGGCTGCAGGGAGCGAGCGAGTTGCTCAACCGGATGGTCAAGCAGCAGCGCGTGGTCGACGTGACGGAGGGGATGGTCGCGGCGCTCGTATCGTCGCTCACTCGAGAGCGGGACGACAAGCTTTCGACGTCGGTCAACTTTGTCGTTCGCATCCAGGCGCTCACGAACGGCCAGCGGAAGCCGACGATTCGGAACCTAAACGCGATCCTCGAGCTGGCGTGGCGGCGGGAACGCTTTCGAGGAGCGTGGGGAAGCTCTCGACGATTCCGGAACCTCGGACGTTCTCCCAAGACCCTCCCGACCCCCGTCGACGACCCCGTCTCCCCTCCCTCTCCCACTCCCACTCCCACTCCCACCTCCGAAGACGTCGACCCTCCTCCCCCGCCCCCTCCCATCCCCACCTCCATGTCCCGCATTCGACGCTCCCTCGACCACCGCGGCATGCTGCACGACCGCGAGACGCTCCAGCAAATCCTCCGCAACGACCAAGCCTTCGACTCGATCAACTCGATGTGGGACTACCTCCAGACCCAGCTCGTCGAGCGAGGGATGCGGCCGACGTACCACCACTTTACGATCATCATGCGGGCGTACATCAAGCTGGGCGACGTCGTTGGCGCTCGGAACGTCATTCGTCGCGCGGGGGAGATGGGACTCGAGCCGCACGTCGCGCTCTACTCTGTCCTCATCGGCGGAGCAGCGAGGCTCGGCAAAGTCGAGGAAGCTCGTCTGGCGTACCGGGAGCTCCGCGAAAAGGGCATCAAGCCCGATCGACAGCTGTACGCGGCGCTCGCGATGAGTTGCCTGCGTCGAAGGGACCTCGAAGGCGTCGAATCCATCATCGCCGAAGCGGGACGTCGACTCGACCCTCCTCTCGACCCCGTCGACCCCGTCTTTGTCGCTATCCTCTACCGCGCCCTCGTCACCCGCGCGCGCTTCTTCCATGCCCAAGTCCTCATTCGGAAGAAGTTCCGAGCGGGCCTCGTACCGGACGCTGCGATCGTGCGGTCGCTCGTGCGGACGAGACGCTGGTTGCGGTGGAAGTCGAAGCGCTGGCACGGGAGCGATTGGACGTCGCTTACGACCAAGGCGGTTCGGTACCTCCGGATGAACTTGGCGAGGGCGAAGAAGTTGTTCAACAAGGCGAACCCGAGGACGGGGCTCAAGGAGTTGACGGCGCTGGAGGCGGTTTGGGCGGCGAATCGGGTGACGAAGGGGAGGAAAGTGAGGAGGGGGAGGAGAGGTGGGAGGAGGGCAGTGGAGGTCGTGCAGTGAACCTCGAGTACCAAAGGATTCGTCGGCGAGAGTGAGAGTGAGAGTGCGAGCTTTCGAGCAGGAGAGATCGCTCTGGCAATCACAAAAGCTCACAAAAGCATCGTTCTCTGTACTGCAAAAACTACCATACGCGCTACAAAACTAAAAGAACTGCCAGACACAAGGCCCACTGTCCTCGACGCCATCCTTCTCGCCGCAGAAACCCTCCCGCCGTCCTCAACGTCGGAGGAACCCTCCCACCGAGCGATCGAGGATGCTCAGCGCCTCGTTGACCGCTCCTCGCTCGACCGTCAGGCGCTTGCGCTGCCCCGCTTCCTGCGCGCAGACGAGAGCATGCTCGGGAGCTAGCTCTGGCATGCGGTGGTCGGTCGATTGGATCCCGAGACCGAGGGGAGGAGTGCCGAGACGGGAGGTAGACGAGGACGACGAGGGGAGGGGGACGTCGACGGGTCCATCGCAGCGAGTTCGCTTGGCGACGACATCGGCGAGCATTTGGAGGTCTGTAAGGAGGGTCAGTAGAGCTTTCCAGGTTGGAATGAGAAGAGAACGCACCCGCAAAGGCGATGTTGGGGTGGCACTTGAGGACTGCGAAAAACGTTAGCAAGGATCGAGACGCAAAAAAGGGGGAAAACGCACCCGTCCAGGCTTCGTTGCAAGGGACCGTCTCACGCACGCCTGGCAGGACGCTCCTCGGCAGCGTCTCCTCGAACGGCTCGACCTTGGGTCCACACGAGAGGGACCCGCAGAGCTGCGGATCGCCGCAGCAAGGGAGGTCCGCGAGCGATTCGAAGAGGCCGTCGTCGTCCATCATCGTTGGGGCGGCGCTCGGGGGGAGGGGATCGGCGGTGAAGATGGCGAGCGTGCTGGTGGATGCTCGACTGGGGCAGGTGGCGCAGGGGTTGGAGGAGCAGACCGACTTGGAGAGGGATTGGCAAAAAGCCTTGCCGAACCTGTGGGTGCGCGGAGAGGTCAGATTGGGTCGATCGGCAAAGAGAAGAGAGAGCGTACGGGTCGTCCTGGCAGGCTGGGCAGGTAGAAGGATCCCCGCTGCACGTTGCTGGCTTGAGGGAGGCGGCGGTCGAAGTGGCAGCCGAGTCGAGGCGCCAAACTGGGGTACGACCGGTCGCGGGACGAGGGCGGAGAGGAATGGCGATGCTGCTGCTGGCTGACTTGGAGTGGTCGATGTGGTACCCCTGCTCTGAGCAGAAGCAGTTCTCGGGAGAGGCGCAGAGGCCGCAGCTGGGTTCGCCGGGAGAGGGGGCTTGTTCCTCGGGAGGGGGAGAGAAGGCGGCAAAGGCGGGTTCGGGGGACGACGAGGGCGAGGGGGAGTCCTGGTAGGTGACGACGACCTTGTCCGGCAGCCTCGTCGACGTCCTGCGTGCACGCTTGGACGGCAAGTCGTCCTCGACGTCCCTTGGCGGCTCCTTCCTCACCCTCGACCGCTCCTCGACCTCGCCCGACCAGCCACTCTGCTCCTTGTCGGTCTTGAGAGCAGCGACCTGGGAGCGGAGGCTGTCGTTCTCCGCCCGCAGCACTGCCGTCTCCTCCTTGGCGGTTCGTGCCATCGCCTGGAAGAACGACGAGCGTTCCCCCTCCCCCTGTTCCAACAAGCGGACCTTCTCCTCGAGTTCGGCGACGTACTCCTGCCTTCTCTCGCGAAACGCACGCTGCGATGCGCGGTTCAACGCCTTCCTACTCTGCACCCGAGTCAAAAAAAGGCGTCAGTGGGCGGGATCGACCGGGTGTGAGGACGAGGGACGCACCGACTCTGGTACAGCCTCTGCGGGCTTGCGTCCAGGCTTGGGGCGCGGGGGTACGACCCACTCCTTGGTCGTCGTGAGGATCGGGCGTGCTTCGGTTCGTGAGTTGGCGGCGATTGGACCCGAGGCGAGAGCAACCGCTCGAGGGGCGACAGTTTTGGGCGGCATCGTTGCTAGGGTGTTCCCTGAGCGGTTCCTGCTGCCCGAGACTGTTCGTGGAGGTCGTGGTGGCGTGGGATGAGGGAGAAGAGAGAAAGCCGTCTTCTGATCTGGGCCTGATCAAGATCTAATCGCAGCGTCCCTGCAAAGAAGGAAAAAAACGAAGTCCCTGCTTGACCTCGTTGCTAATGCTAAAAGAGATATTGATAGAGAATAGAGTGCGAGAACGATGAAGCATGTGCGCAGGAGCCAGAAAGGGAGGGAGCCAGTTGTCCTCCAGCGACAGTCGAGTCGAGGGTAGCGACTTGACCCTGGAGACCTGCGTCTGGGGTAGTATACATTCCTTACAAGTCCAGTAGCTTGGGACAGAATACGAGGAGAAAGGTGCACGTACGCGAGGGAACTCCGGACCCTCCCCTCGAATCTCTGCTTCCTCTCTCCCTCCCAGCTCGTCTTCGCGAACGCCAGCAAACCCAAGCCTTTGATCCTCCCCTAGGACCTGGTACGTCGCCATCCTCGCCCTCGAGGAGCTCGCGCTCTGCTCTTGCGTTCTCGCTGACCTCTCGCTCTCAGTTTCTTCCGTCGAGCATCGCTTCGTTCTTGCTACGCCGCAAAACCTCCTCCTCCCCTCCTCACGCTCGAAAACTTGTTTGGCAGGTCCTGGCAGCCCCCGGCTGTGTCCTTTTGGCTTCGGGAGTGGGTACTCTTCTCGCCCTTTCGGTCCAGGCTCTGATCCTCCTCTTCCTCCAGGAATAGGTCTCCTCCCGCGCCGCCGCCGTGCGGGTTTTCCCGCTGGCTATCAGATCCTTCTTGCCCCTCTGCCTCCTTCACAAGCCCCCGCATGAACCTCCTCAAAACTCTCCTCGCACTCGCAACAACCTCTCTGGCAGCCGCTGAGCTCGTCGAGGTCTGGTGAGTCCCTCTCCTCCTCGATCTCTCTCCAGAGCCTGTCTCACGCCAATTTTCCCGCCCCAGGTACAACATCTCGTACGTCCAGGCCAACCCGGACGGCCTGTTCGAGCGAAGGGCTGTTGGAGTCAATGGTACCTGGCCGTGAGTCTCTCTCGAGGTGTCGTGGTGCGCGATGGGTGGGTGGATGCGAGGGAGGAGCTGACCCCTTGTCAACCGTGCAGCCCGCCTGTTCTTTCCGTCACCAGGAACGACACGGTTCGAGTTCACGCTGTGCGTAGCGGCCCCCTCCCACCTGCTGGAGACTTGCTGACCCTCTGGCTTTGGCAGTACAACGGCCTCGACGTCCCAACTGCTCTCCACCACCATGTTCGTATTTATATTTCCGTCTCGCGCAGCAGACGAACCTCTCGGACGCCGGAAGGACCTGACCCTCTCCTCTCCCCTCGCAGGGACTCTTCTTCAACAACACCGGATACTACGATGGTGCGCCGGGAGTCACCCAGTGCGGAATTCCTCCAGGACAAACTTTGTCCTATGAGCTTGACGTCGCCGAGCAGTGGGGAACATACTGGTGCGTCCTTTTCGCGGACATGGGAATGTTCGCAGAGCTGACGATTTCGCTCCAGGTGGCATTCGCACGTCGGAGTGAGCGCTCTCGCTCCCACGCCACTTCCACACGCTTGCTGACCTTTGTCCAGGGCCAATATGTCGATGGATTGCGATCAGCGTTCCTCATCAACAACCCCGTCGAGCAGCACACCTACGACGACGAGTACATTATCATTCTCGGCGACTGGTACCATGAGCAGCACCACACGCTCTCCAAGAAGTTCCTCGGCATCTACAACCCCACCGGCGCAGAGCCCGTTCCTGGTTCGTCCTCGTCTTCCCTCAACTCCTGCACCTTGTGGCTGATCTTTCTGCACTCGTGCAGAGTCTGCTCTCATCTACGCCGCTCACAACAATGGTACCTACCTTCCTGGGTTCAACCAAAACTTGTCGATCCCGTTCGAGGTTCGTACTTCGCCACTTGCTGCCTTTTCGCTCGAGACTCATCGCCCTCGCAGGCTGGCAAGACCTACCGTCTTCGAGTGATCAACACGGGCAGCTTTGCCATGTTCTTCTTCTGGATCGACGGCCATGAGATGAGGGTCATCGAGGCCGATGGCACCGACACTGAGGAGTACGCGGTTGACCACCTCGGCATCACGGTCGCTCAGAGGTACTCTGTCCTCGTCACGGCGAAGAACGAGACCAACATGAACTACAACTTCCACGCCAACTTTGACTACAACATGTTTGACAGCTACACCGAGGAGCAAGTCCTCAGTGCGTCAATTCCTGACCTCGCTGGTTCTCCGCAACTGACGCGCCCTCTTAGACTACACCGCGATCATCTCTTACGGCGAAGGAAACCCCATCGCTGCCGATGATCTCGTCGACACGACGGTCCGCACCAAGGATGAGCTCTTCGTTCCCTCCATTCCGGAAGCTCAGCTCAAGGCCGATCGCTTCATCGAGCTCGGCATCTTCTTCGACACTTTCGTACGTCCAGTTCTCTCCAGACCATCTCTTGAAACCCACTGACGTTTCCGTTCTCGCCAGGATAACGGAGGCAACCGAGCCGCCTTCAACAACATCACCTACTCGTTCCCTTCCGTCCCCTCGTTGTTCTCGGAGCTCTCCATGGGAGCCGACGCGAGCAACGTCGACATCTACGGTCCTCAAACTCACGTCTACGTTCTCGAAGCCGGCGAAGTCGTTGATCTCCAACTCATCAACTGGTTCGTCCCATTCCTCCTGCTTCTCCTTTTCCTCGCCGTCACTTCTCCCTTTCCTCCTCGCTCGTCAACTAATGACTCATTTCTGCAGGGACGCCAACGCGCATCCTTTCCATCTCCACGGCCACAAGTACCAGATGGTCCGCACGGCGCTCGACGTGGCCTCCTCCGACCCCGAGCTCAACCCTCCCCACACCGAAGGCGCCGTGAACCCCATGCGCAGGGACACCGTCTCTGTCCCCGCCGGTGGAGCCGTCAACCTTCGCTTCGTCGCTGACAACCCGGGAGCCTGGATCTGTGCGTCCATTCCTTCGTCCTTGTCGCTCTTTCGCACCTCGCTGACCTCTCGCTTCTCTCGCAGTCCATTGCCACATCGAATGGGTTCGCTCTCACGCACTACTTCTCTTGTCGCAGCGACTGATCCCTCCCTTCGCAGCATCTCGAGGCCGGTCTCGCCATGGTCTTCATCGAAGCTCCCTCGCTCGCACAAGAGCGCATGACGCTCCCCCAAGTGTTCAAAGACCAATGCGCCTCCCTCTCAATCCCCTCCGCCGGCGTACGTCCCCTCCCTCCTCTCCCCTGCCCCAATCCTAACCCAACATCTCCCCCCAGAACGCCGTCGGGAGGAATTCGACCACGGGTCTCGAAGGAGTCGTCCGAGGTCCTTACCCCCAGATCCTCGGTTGGCGTCCCAAGGGGATCGGAGCTCTCGCAGGAACGGTCCTGGCGGCGTTGTTGGGGATGCTTTGTGTCGTTTGGTACGCTCTGGGAGGCCAGCTGGATGAGCAGGAGGTCGAGGATGAGGTTGTTCGCGAGTTGGAGCAGAAGAAGGAGGGGGGATTGATCAAGAGGAGCTTCAAGAAGGTGATGGCGAAGAAGTAGGAGGTTGTGAGGGTTACGAGGGGGGGGGGGGGGGATTTTGACGACGAGGGTGTTTACGACTTTGTTAGGCTGGGTTAGGGCAGATTTATGGGAGGCAATGGCAGTTTCGTTCACGATTACCATCTCTCGTTCAAAGCCTGAGAATCGGGGAGAGAGGACAGGGTCGGCGCAAGGAAGCAGGGAGAGCGTTGAGCCGAAACAAGACTCCGGAGGCCCGCCGTTCGAGAAATAGTGCATTCCCCCGCCGACCCGACTGATCCCCTACTTGCTGGCACCGAGAACCTTGTTGACCTGGGTCCTGAGGCCCATGAGCGAGGAGACGGTACTGCAGAGGCGAAAGGGGTCAGCAATTCGCTTCGTGCGAGGAGGAACGCGCAGACGCACCCGACGAGACCGATGACTCCATCGTCGAGGCTGTGGAAGCCAAGGGTTCCAGCGGGAAGGAGAATATCGAGGGAATCCTGGACGAGCTGGTACTTGACGGCGAATTGTTGACTGCGAGAACCGCAACTCGAATCAGCTCCTTCCTCCCGCTCCGAAAGAGAGAATGGAAACGCACGCCTTGATAGCCTTGATCTCGGCCTTCCTCTCCGTCTCCTTCTCGCTCGCACCAACCCTCTTGACCTTGGCCGCACGCACGCTGAGGCCCTGGAGCTTGTACGCGGACGAGATGAGGGAGAAGACGATTCCTCCGAACCAGAGCTGCGCGGCGCGCTTGTTGATCTTGGCGATCGTGGGAGCCGTGAAGGGGCGAACTTTGGCGGTGTGGGCCTGCCACCCGGTTCGAGTTAGCTGAGGAGCAGGTCGTGAGGGGGGTAGGACGCACCCAGATGAGCGTGTCGTGGATGAGGTAGCCGGCGTAACCGAGCTGGCGTCCGAACGCCGTGTAGCGGAGGATGGGATCAGCAGTCTCGAGGCTCTTGACGGCTGCCTGGGCGTGCTCGAGGGGCTTGCCGATCCTCATCACTGAGAGGCGGGCAAGGGAGACGTCAGACGGCGCGCGGGATGGGGCCGAGGTTCGTGGTTGAGGACGTACGCTTGCGGGAGAGACCAAGAGTGCTCTTGAGCGCGGTGAGGCGCGCAACCGTCTCCTTGGTGTAGCCCTTGCGGAGGCAGTCTGTGCATTCGGGAACGGACGTCAGCTCCCGTCCTCCCCCTCTGCTGCTCCCGACGTACACCATGCGAGGAAACGGGCAAAATACTGGACAGTCCTGTAGACCTTGTCGCGTCCGACTGGAGAGAACGAGTGAGTCGGAGCTCGAATTCCCGGAGCAGGGACTAACCGGTCGTCGAGGAGACCTTGAGCGTCGACGTGAGAGCGGGATGGAGGATGAGCTGATGAACGGCAGACTATAGAACCTTTGTTAGCTGAGCTTGCTCTTCTGTAGAACGAGAGAACTTGCCATTGCGAACGAGTGGAAGGAGGGAAAGAGGAGGCAGCTGAAGACGAAACGCTGTGGGGAGAGCCGGTAGACAGCCGGAGCCCCTCTTGAACTCAACCAGCACTCTTCAAACGCTCAAGGAATGCTGCCGCTCTCTGCGTTACTCGGTGGACTAGCTCTACTGGCTCTGGGCGTCAACGCCGCCAGGGAAACGATGGACGAAGCAGGTGCGTTCGACCTCCCACTCCTCTCCGCCTGCGGGCTGATCCTCTCCTCGTTGCAGCGGTCCACACCAGAGAACTGATCGCTTATCGGTCGTACAACATCGGCACCCTCGCCTCGACCTACCCCGCGTCGAGCGGAGAGCTCGCTGGTCTCCCGATCCCTCTCCAGGAATACTACGCGCCTTTCCCTGATGGATCAGGCGACATCCTCCTCCTCGCGATGCCCATCTCCAAGGTCTTCAGCAACGCCTTGCCACCAAACGCTCCCAACATCACGCTCACGGTTTCTGATCTCTACGGGCTCGGCGATGGGAACCTCGCGGCTGGACGGCAGAGGATCGCGCTCTTTGGCTCGCTGGAGAGGGTGCAGGAAGAGGAGGAGGAGGGCTGCCGAAAGGCCTACTTGGAGGGTGAGCAGGCTTCGGAGATTGAGCGGGAGGAGGGAGCTGATCCTCCCTGTTCGATCCAGCTCACCCCGATGCTCGTGGTTGGGTTGGAGCTGGAGGTCCGCATTTCAGCTTCTACGCTCGTCTCCGCGTTCACAAGGTCTTTGCCTTTGTACGTATCCTCCGCTTCCCCTGCGCAGACCTTTGCTGAACTTGCTCCTCCCCACAGGACGGATTCGGCGACGTCGCCTTCGTGCGTCCCTCTTTCCTCCTTCCCGACGCATCGGCTAACCCCTTTCGTATCCCTACAGATCGGATGGCTCCCGCTCGACCTCTACCGCGCATCTGGGAAGCTGATGCGAAGCCGCAAGGAGGTGCTGAAGCATTGGCGCGAGCCGGTTCAGCCAGAGGAGCTGGGGATGAGGGAGGAGATGTTCGCAGAGACGGTAGGAGAGGTCGAGGAGGAGCGGGAGAGGTTGAGGATCCAGTGGTAGGTAGCGAGGGTGTACGAATACTGCAGTACTGGTTCGAGTCGTTTCCATTCCGTCAGAGGCGCGAGAAGCAGCGCCGCAAGCGCAGGAGAACCAGAGCTCGAGCAGTAGACCGAGAACCTGCTGCCCTTCCCACGCTGTCGAATCGCACCGCACACGCAGGTCGTCCCTCGAGCGCATCAGCTGCCCTTTCCTCCTGGGCCCTGGTGATACAGTGCATTACGCTCCTCCTCAGCATCGCCTCAGCCTGGAGGCGATCCGCATGATGCCTCCTCCTCTCCCACCTCCTCGTCCACGTAGGTCCCTCCGCCCTCCCTCCAACGCTTTTGTCGCGCCCGTCCCTCGAAGCACCTAGGCTCCTCCGACGAGAATGGCGTTGATAGGGATATGTACGAGCTTGACGAGGTATCCAATGCCGCCCATGATGGCGAACCCGATGGCCACAGCTCGGCAGATCTGCAGGTACTCTGCGGAGGGAGGGAAGAGAGGTCAGCTCATGCCCAGGTGCTCGCTCGGCCCAGGCAGAACTCCTCTCCAGCGTGCTGCATGAGGGAAGCTGTTCTAGAGCAGTCTGCGTACCCTTCTTGTCGGGCTTGGTGCACCGGTTCATGAACTGAGGGAGGGAGCCAAGTCAGCGACACGTCGTCGACCTAAATGGAACGAGGTTTGGCGCACCTGGGATCCATCCTTGACGAACGCTCGTGCGGTATCGGCGACTTCCTTGGTAGCGTCCATCGTAAAAAGGAAGGAGGAACGGCGCGAGTAAGACGGGGAAGTGGGAGTAGGGATGGAGATAGACACGCGACGCCTCCACCAGCTCTTTCTCGAGCAGGCGGAGGACTGCCTTCGACTACTCACTCTCGCAGCTTCACCTCCACCTTAGCCTCTGTCTGGAACCCAGGACCTGCGCCATGGAAGCCCCCACAAAGCTCTTTGTCGAGCTGCACATCTCCTACATCCAATCCCTCGACAAGGTGAGCAGCTCCTGCAGCCCGCCCCAAGCTCCCAGCTGACCCACTTTTGCTCCACCAGAAACGCAACGAGATGGCTTACCACCTGACAGAGCACCTCCGCATGAACGGCATCTACTGGGGTCTCACTGCTCTCGCGCTCATGGGACAGCAGGAGGCTCTCCCGCGCGAGGAGATGATCGAGTGGGTTATGAGCTGCTGGAACGAGGAAGCTGGTGCGTTTATAGCTGCGAGAGCTGACGCGGGGGAGGTGCTGATGGCTTGCTCTCGACTCAGGCGCCTTCTCACCGCACCCAGGTCACGACCCCCACATCCACCCTACGCTCAGCGCGATCCAGATCCTCGCCATGCAGGACTCGCTCTCCATTCTCAACAAGGACAAGATCGTAGCCTGTGCGTCCCCCTCCCTCCTGTCGTCGACGTCCGCTGACAGCTCTCATCTCGCAGACATCCTCTCCCTCCAATCCCCCACGACGGGCTCTTTTGCCGGCGACGAGTGGGGAGAGATGGATTCACGCTTCTCCTACTGCGCTGTGTCGGCGCTGTCGTTGCTGGGAAGGTTGGATGCGCTCGACAAGGAGAAGACGGTGGATTTCGTGCGGCGGTGTCGCAACTTTGATGGAGGGTTTGGGATGGTCGAGGGAGCTGAGAGTCATGCGGCGTATGGTACGTCGTCTCGTAAAAGAGAGAAGACTCGGAACTGACGCGTGGCTGCCGCAGTTTGGACGTGCGTCGGAACCCTCGCGATTCTCGAGCGATTGGATCTCGTCGACGCCGACACGCTCTGCTGGTGGCTATGCGAGCGTCAACTGCCGAACGGGGGACTGAATGGAAGGCCAGAAAAGCTGGAAGATGTGAGTTTTCGAACCGTTCCTGCGAAGCTGGCAAGAGCTGATCTCGTTCGCAGGTTTGCTACAGTTGGTGGGCTCTCGCGTCGCTGTCGATTCTCGGACGAGCTCATTGGATCGACGGGAAGAAGCTCACCGAGTTTATTCTTTCTGCTCAAGTGCGTTACCGGGTTTCCTGAGCGTTCTGCGAGCGAGGACTGACGAAATCTGCAGGATCCGGACAAGGGGGGAATCGCAGACCGACCCGACGACATGGCCGACGTTTGGCACACGGTGTTTGGTGTGGCAGGTGCGCTCGAAGCCAAAGACTCCCTGTTGGCGTCGCTAATAGCTCTCCCCGCAGGCCTCTCGCTCCTCTCGCATCCTGGCCTCGAAGCAGTCGACCCGATCTACTGCATGCCAGCAGCCGTGACGAGGAAGCTCCTCGCATGACGATAAGCTGGATGAAGTGCTGTTCTCTCGATACCTCGCATCTTGTAGCTCGCAATCCATTTATGATACCCCCTCCTCAATACCTCGCTATTGATTCCACTTCGACCTGCACCTCCCTCCTCGCCTTCTCCTCCTCATTCTGCATCACCTCGGTCGCCGCCACCTCCCTCAGCTCCTCCCACAACTCGGGCCTCTCTTTCTCCACCCTCGCTCGCACGCTCGCCCAGCGTCCCTTCTCCCTCCGCGCCAACTTGATCAACGTCTCGAACGTCGAAACCGTCGCTGGAACTTCGCTCCCCTTTCCCATCTCCTCAAACACGACCCTCTCCGCCTCCCCAAAGTCTCCAACCCGACACAGGCACTCGACCCACGACTCCCAATTTTTGAGGTTCAACTCGAACCCCTCGTCCCTCAACTCGTCCCAAATCCTCCGCGCCCGCTGGCTCGCCACGTCCCCGCCTTGCCACCCGCACGAATCGAGCACGATCGACACGCTCACTCGATCGACCGACGGTCCACCCCTGTTGGCGCGCATCGAGTCCCAGATCCGGTACGCGGGCCCAAAGGCGCCGACGCGCGCGTAGGCGTTCATGAGCGAGTTGAAGAGGGCTACGTCTGGGTCGAGGTGGATGTCGAGTTTGATGAGGGAGTGGATGTGTGAGATGGTGGAGACGGAGGCGGAGGCGGTGCGGGAGTAGTAGCGGAGGAGGAGGGAGTACGTGATCGAGTCGGGAGGGTGGGAAGCCCGCCGCATGTCGGAGAGGAATTCGAGGATCATGGTTGGAGGAGCGGCGGGGGCGAGAAGGGCGCGGGAGGAGGAGGGGGAGGGGAAGGAGAGGGAGGTAAAGGCGGCGAGGATGGTGTTGTAGGACGCCTGGTCCAACGCGGGGACGTCGAGAGCTCGAATCGTATCGTACGCTTGGAAAGCGTCCTCGAAGTTGCTCGAAGCGCGCATGAGAGCGACAATGTGCCAGGTGACTGTCGGAGCTTCGAGGCGGACGCGACGTTCGCGCATGTCGGCGAGGAGAGTGCGCGAGTACTCGAGGTCGGGGTGGGAGGGGTTGGCGCAGGCGCGAAGGAGGGTGACGTAGATGGAAGTGTCGGGGGAGAGGTTGTGTTCGCGGGAGGAGGTGGCGAGGTCTTCGTAGAGAGATTTGGCGGTGGCGAAGGTTGCCGAGGTGGGAAAAGGTTCGAGGAGGGCGGAGAGGAGGGGTTGGACCATGGACGAGTCGGGCTTGATGGAACGATCCCTCGCTTCCTGGTAGATCTTGAGTGCCTCGTCGATCCCGCCTTCGCCGCGCAGCACGCCTCCGACAACGATGGTCCACGCTCGTCGATCCGCCGCAAGCCCAGTCATCTCCTCCATCTCCTCCACCAGCGCGGTTCCCTCCAGCGCGTTGTGAAGACCCTTTGCGCCCTCCCCCGCGAGCGTATTGAGCGTCCACGCGTCGAGGCGGAACCCTCGATCTCGATATCGCCCTGCCATCCGCATCCCCGCCAAGAACCCCTTCTCCGCGCTTTCGAGCTTGATGAGAGCGTTGACCGCAGGCGTGTCCAACTTGGGAGCGTCTCGTGCGTCCTTGGGAACGAGCCGCCGCCGGACCTCGCTCGCGCTCGCCAGCTCCCCCGCGTCGACGAAGCCCGTCAGCAGAGCCGTCTCTGTCCAGACGTCCGCCTCCACTCCCGCAGCATCCATCTCCCTCCTAATCCGCCGCACCCCCTCGACATCTCCGTTCTCAAAGAGCGCCGAGATGAGAGTGTTGTAGGTTACGACGTTCAGCTCGACTCCCCGCGCCTTCATGCTCTCGACGACCTCCTTCATCCCCTCCGCATCCCTTGCCCGCCGATACCCTCCCAGCACGACGTTCCAATCTGCAACCGACGGTCGAACCCCGTGGGTCGACTCCATCGCCTCGATCCACTTGAGCGCCTTGCTCAATTTGCCGCTCCTTCCCATGCCCTGGAGGAGGAGCTGGTGGTCCATCGCGTCGGGCTCGAAGCCGAAGCTCGGGAGGTCGTTGAACATTTTGAGGAGGAGGTTGAACCGGCTCGTCGTCGCCACGAACCGCATGACGGACTGGAGGCGAGCATGACTGAGGCCTTCGCGCGAATGGGGGGAGGATCGGATGGCGTCGACGAGGGAGGGGTAGATCTTGGTGACCAAGTCGAGTCGGTCGGCCTTCCGGGCGTCGACGAGCTCGTCGAGGAGCTTCTTGGGAGTTGCGGGAGGAGGACGATTGAAGAAGAAAGAGGTGGACGCGGTCGAGCTGAAGGGGCGGAGGGGGGCGGCTGCGGTAGGGCTTGGTCTTGGTGGAGGTGCACGCAAGTACCGCGAGAAAGAAGGCCGCATCAAGAGCTTGAGGACGTTGTGTGAGGAGGGCAAAGAGCTGGCGCTCGACAAGATTCTTGCGCCGAGCGCTCGGCTCCCTTTTGGGGCAGGGCAGTGTGGCTCCCACGCAGGCAGCTGAGCTCTGATTGAATAGAACGCTCTCCAAGCAGAGTCAGGGGTTCCAGCTCATTGCTTCCGCGCGGTAGGCAAAGGAGGAGCGCGTTCGGGGGACTCGTCGAGGACGCAGGTCGAGCGACGTAGCCACCACTCTCCAGGGAAGCGAGGACGCCCTCAAGACCACCTCCTTTGATACTTTGTCCCTGAACAATCCGCGTGGGTGAATTACATTCGTCGTCCTTTACGCGCGCTTCGCGTACCCAACCTTGATCGCTGCCCCCTTTGAGATCGCGAACCCATCCAACGCCTCCTTGGCCGCTCCTGCCTGCGCCGCAGTCTCGAATACGACGAACGCGCTGCCTGTTGGTGTCGGAAGGAGCTTAAGGGAGGAAAGGCCGGGGTACCTGGGAGCGGAGGGTTAGCGAGGAGAACGCCAGGGCGAACGAAGGGGGGACGCACTGTTGGAATAGAGGGGAGAGCATGTCGGAGGTGACCTCTTCCGGGAGACCTTCGACGAAGAGGGTAGGGTTGGCCTCCGTTCCTGAGGCAGCGATAGCCTGCGCTGCCGGCTCCTCCTCGTCCGAGTCCTCCTCCATCGCATCTGCGTCCCCACTCACAGCATCAGCTTCACTCCCACACCTTCGAGCAACCCACAACGCACCAGAATCCACGTCGCCCTGCGCCTCCTTCCCCTTCTTCTTCTCTGGTCCCTCCTCCTCACTATCCGACTCGTCCTCCTCCTCGTCCTCCCTCCCTCGCTTCGCCTTCTTCCCCTCCTCCATCTGCTTCTTCTGCGCTCCCGAGACGGTGAGCTTGGACGTCCGCGTTGCTGCCTTCTCGGCGGCGGTACGCAGGCCAGCCTTGATCGCGTAGACGGCCTCAGGTCCCTCGTTGTACGAGATCGTGGCGTGGGAGACGGATTTGGTGTACGAGATTCGCTGCAGCCATGAAAGAGAGGTCAGCGTGAGTCCTGAGCGGCCTCTGGTGCAGCAGAGACAAGGCGCCGTGCGGCTCAGCGCGCCAACACTGCCCAGTCTCGTCCCTCCCTCCTGCGAGCGCCCTCCACCAAAGTCCACTCCTCCCCGTAGCTACTCCCACGCCGACTCACCAGTTGCTTCCCGTAGAACCCCTCCCCATCAAGCCCCCTCAGCGCACTCGTGCTGCTGGCCAGATCGCGGAAGACGACAAACGCCGTGCCGCGCACTTTGGGGTCGCGCGTGTGGACCACATCGAAGACTTTGCCGTAGACGGAGAAGAGGCAGTAGAGACTTCGGCGGAGCTCTGGAGAGGGAGCGTGGAGCGTGAGTGGGCGTGACGAGAGAGCAGAGGGAGGGCGTACCGTCCTTCTTGACCTTGTCGTTCAGGTTCTGGACGAAGAGGGAAGGCGAAGGTGGAGTCGAGGTCGGGGCAGGAGGGGGAGCCATGGCAGGCGTTGTGTTCAATACGAGGGGACGGGAGGAGGGAGAGAGCAGGTGGTGCGAAATTGACGGGCGAAACTCGAACACTAGAGCGTCTTGAGCAGGAAGACGCCTTCAAAAAGAAGCAGCAGGGCAGAGCTATACAGGACGAGGTACAGCATCGCAATTCCCTTGATCTACATTCTCCCGACTCCCCTCTCAACCCAGCATCACCAACGCCGCTCGCAACTCCTTCCTCGCCGTCTCCAAATCATCATAATTGAGCGCCGAAATCGCCCACTTGGCGTGCTTCTGAATCGCCGCAATGGCAGATGGGTCGAGCGTCTCGGGCACCGTGATCGGAGCCGACGGCGGGGGTGGTGCGGCGTACACTCGAGGTTGAGGTGGCGGAGGCTTGAAGATGGGAGGAGGAGGGGAGGAGGGGAAGTAGGAAGAGGGTTGGGCG
>JANGFH010000396.1:0-14847 GCA_025758715.1 Glaciozyma martinii | reverse complement strand
GATGTTGCCAGGGCCGGGAGGCGGGGGAGGAGCGACGATGTGGAAGAAGTTGAGGCCGAGGGCGGTGGGGGAGAGGACAAGGTGAGGGATCGTTGCGTTGGGAATGGCGGCGATGAAGGCGGCTCCCGAGAGATGGGCAGGGACCATGCGCGTGTCCATCCCAGGCCAGGCCTGCATCCCCAGCGTCGCCGGTGCGATCTGGAAGTAAGACTGAATCGCCGTCGTCGCAGGGTTGTAGCCGGCGAGGACGGCGGCAGCGAGACCGAGGAGGGATGCGCGACGCAGAACGCGTCTGAGCTGACGCCTCGTCAACCACGTCGGACCCCAGCCTCCGGGGACCCCAGAGGAGCGAACGAGGACAAGCCCGAGGTTCTTGAAGTACTTGAGGAGCTCGCGACGTTTTCGTCCAGTCGCCTCCTTGAGCATCGCCGGTCTCGACCGTTCGGACATGAAGGCGTCGTTGTCGCCGCACCAATCCTTCCCGACGACGGCAACAGCCTGCGCGTAAGCCTCTTTCCAACCCTCTGGGACGGCTGGAATCTGCTTGAGCGCGCGCTTCCTTGTTGCCTGCGCCTTGATCTTGCTGATCTTGATGAGCTCCTTGTCGACTGAATCGGAGGGTTAGCCCACGGTTCCAGTCGGAGAAGCGAAGGAACGTACTGCGCGCCATGTCGTCTGCCATAGCCTTGAGACGGTAGGGGAGTCATCGATTGGGAGGTCATCCGGAAGGGGGTCGATCGAGGCTGACTTGGCGGCGTTGGCGGTTCTCGAGCGGTGGTGATCTGCGCGCGAGAAGCGAATTAGCGAAAGGAGAGAGTTCCGAGTCGGTCCAAAACGCACCCTCTCCCTCGTCGTCGTCGTCGTCGTCGTCGTAGTCGCTCTCGACATCCTCCTCGTGACCTCCATCGTCAGAATCCACCTCATCCTCCTCGTCTTCTCCCTCGTCCTCCTCGTCGTCCTCCGCATCACCGTCCTTGCTTCCGCTCTGCTCGTCGCCTCGAACGTCCTCATCCCGGCGAACGTCGTTGCGGACCGAGCGAGAGGAGCTAAGCGCGAAGCCACCGAGGTTGCCAACGTCTGCGGTTCAGAATCGCATAAGCTGGAGTTGGCGCAGGAGAGAGAAGAGAAGCCGCACCGTCCTGGTATCCAACGTCGTCTTCGAAATCGCGCACCTCCCCGTCCGAGTCGAGTCGGCCTCCTGGAGGTCCGTAGCCCGAACAATCGTCGTCGTCCCAAACGAATCGATCTTCTGGCACCTCCTCCTCCTCGGTAGTCTCCCCGTCGACGGGCGAGAGCTCGGGGATCGTGCTGGGACCGCAAGGCTTCTCCGACTGCACGCCGACCGCGTTCGAGGCTCGCGGGACTGGGGTCGAGAGGAGATCGAAGGAGGGCACGGTGGAGGGAGTGACGAACTCGGGGAGGACGTGTTGGTGGTCGACGTGCTCGTCGTGGGGGACGAGGAAGGGGCGGGGACCGGTGAGGGCGTTCGAGGTGACGGCGTCCTGGGGCGCGCTGCTGGAGCTCCTGAAGGTGTTGGGACCTGACGTCGGAGTCGTTAGGTCGACGGGGCCTGAAACAGGGTTGAAAGCGAGGTGATGAAGGGAGGGTAGGGACGAAGACGTGTCGGCGAGGAGATGGAGACGCGGTCCCGGAAGCTCGAAGGCGAACGTGGGTACGATCTGGACCTGCTCGAAGGAGCTCGTTGACGGGAGAGGACGAGCATTTGAGGAGAGAGATGGAGGAGGGAGAAGAACATCTGCGGGACGAGAGCGAGAGATCCTCCGTCAGCGTTCGACGTTCGACGTTCGCTTCTCAAAAATTGCCCACGCCAGCCGACGCGCTGTCGCTTTCCTCTCTTCCCCTCCCTCCGCCCTTCCACTTCCGTCACAAATCTCCTCCTACCCGACCACAAGTAACACTCGAACAGCGCTGGACAACTCACCCGTCGACGCGTCCGCCTGGCCGCCGCCCAACCCTCCCTCGCCTGACCCTCTCAAGCTGGCCACTCGCTCCGCTGAAAAGACCTCCGCGAACGTCGAGAACCCGCTGTCGCTGCGCGTGAGTTCCTTGTCGACATCGGCGTGCGTGATCGACTCGGGGAGGACTCGGGAGAGCTGCACGCCGTTGGGGAACGCGCACGAGTCGAAGGAGGAAGTCGCTCTCGTGGGGAAGAGTTGCGGGGCGATGAGGTTGAGAGGGGTTTCCGGAGCGAAGGAAGGGGAGGAGTGATGGGAGGGGGCTGGAAGGGAACGTGGGACTCGTCGTCAGCGCTGAACCAAGGGTATCTCGTTCCGATGGCCTGCTCCTTCCTGCGTCTCTCCAGCTGACTGCCTGATCCGCCCACGGCTGGCCCGCCCTGCTTCCGAATAAGGTTTGATAGACTCACAAGGGAACGAGGCCCAATCTGCGTCGAAATCGATCCCTGCTCGAGACGCCTCTTCCCCCACGAGAGACTCCTGCTCCAGTTGCTTCGACTGCTCCCATCTGCAGAGCTCTTCGTCGAGGCTCGGGTCGTAGCATCCAACGAAAGAGAACTCGTCCCCTGGCTCTTCTTCTCGAAGCCGCTTCGACGACGGCTTCTGATCGCTTCCGCCGTGATTGAGGCGAGGCCAGTCGTCGATGCGCTCGATCTGCGAGCTTGCAAGGTTCTGGTCCTGCTTGGAGTCGGCTCGAGATCGGGGATCGAGTGCGGAGGAGACCGTGAGGCGCTTCGGACTCCTCTGCTCGCCGTTCGCGCGATTCGACTTGTCGGCGAGGGGGTTCGGAGGTCCGACTGAGGTGGTGGCTAGCTGAGGACCGGGGTGGAAAGGAGTGGAGGGGAAGAGTGGGAGGGGAGGGTATCGGTTGACGAGAGGGAAGTCAAAGGTGACCTGGACGTGGGACGAGGCGACTAGACGAGGTCGATCGCTGCTCCCCTGCAGCTCCAGTCCGTCGGAGGCTTCGCGGGAAGACGGAAGGGATCCTGATTCGAGGTGCGAATACAGCCAGGTTGAGGAGGGGGTTTTCGAACCGTCGAGCGTGGGAAGGAACGGCGTGCGTGAGTGCGGGTGTTCGAGCTGCTGCGGGGGTTGGGATCCTTTCCCGGACGTCGAGGGCCACATTCTGACGACTCTCTGCCCCCGGAGGAGGATGCGAGGGAGGAGAAGTGGGAGTCGGAGGGAAAGAGACGCGCGAGAGGAATTGGAGCTTGGTCGTCAGGGAGCGAGCGAGGCACTGTTTTTCCTGGGGACTCGACTTGTTCGGGGGGATAGACAGCTAGTTACTATTCCCCTGCTCTTGTAGGAAACGGTGAGGAGGAAGAACTCGAAACCTCGCCCTTTCGGTGCGTCCGACTCGACTCCCCTGTTGATAAGCTCCGTTGAGTTCAACCTCTCTTGCCCTCCTCCGTCACCCGCTTCTTCTGAGCACCACCGCCACTTCCTTGGCCATGGATAGCTCCAGCCCCAGCTCCGAGTTTAGCAGAGCTCAACGGTACCTCTCGGCGCGACCAGTCATGTCGGTCGTTGGTCTTCCTCCCGCAACTCCTCTCAACGCAAGTCCCAGCCCCTCACCTCTCTGAACTGTCTTG
Organism: Glaciozyma martinii; assembly: GCA_025758715.1. Lineage (NCBI taxonomy): Eukaryota > Fungi > Basidiomycota > Microbotryomycetes > Kriegeriales > Camptobasidiaceae > Glaciozyma > Glaciozyma martinii. The sequence goes on along the minus strand of JANGFH010000396.1, from coordinate 11,279 downwards.
CTAACGATCCTTTCCAGCACCCCGTCCTTACTGCCTTCGCAAACCGGTACGAGGCGATTCTCGCGCAGCACTCGATCGTGTGTCATGGCGCGGTGTAGGTCTCCCTCCCCTCCTCCTCAGACTTCTGGCTGATCGTAATTAACCAGGTACGTTGTCTTTGAAAACGATGCCGCAGCTCGCGCTTGCCTGGACGCTGGTCGATATCAGAACTTCCCCGAGACGGCGACCACCTCGCTGATGCTCAACGTCTTTGTTCGTCGATTTGGCTGCTAGGGACCTCCATCTCTGACAAAATCCCGTTTATACAGCTCTTCGAACCACCCGCACGATGGGTAGACAACGACGCGCTCGAGAACCCCTTCCCCAACACCCACCGCTTCTTCTTTCGCCCTGAATTCGATCTCGCGAAGGCCGACTTCTCCTACTCGGCAATCCAGAAGCAGGTCGAGGAGTACGAGAAGCGTCTTGAAGAGTGGGATTGTCTCGAGGCGGAGCGACGTGCGAAGGAGGTTGCGGACTCGAGCGGTACCTCGGAGCTGATTGCGGAGGGTCCAGTTCAAGGTGCGTTCGGAGCTAGATGCGTCGGAAGAAGAGGGGCTGATTTAGGATGAACGACAGAAGTGGAGAAGGTCAATGTCGACGCGATGGACTGGTCGAACGTACTGGTCGAAGAGGCCGAAGCCGCCGCAGTCCCCATCACCGTCGAAAGTCGCTCCCTCCCCTCTCCTCCTCCACCTTCGGCCTCTCTCCTCTCTCCCCCTCTCCCTTCCACAGGCAGTACAACCTCTCCCGCCATCAACCCGTCGAATCAGGCACCCGAACCCGCACCAGCACCCGCAGCTTTCTCCATTCCTGCCAACTCGCTTGCGAGTGGAGCAGAAGCCGCCCTTCCCTCCATCCCTACGAGCTCATCGCGTCCCACAGGATTCGCCGCTATCGACACGCAATTCGCAAGTCTCTCCCTCGTCCCCGAATCCAGCTCGCCCTCCGTCCTCAACACAACTGCGAACGTCTCCGCGACCACCACCTCCACCACACCCCTCCCTCCCATCCAAGTCTCCTCCATCGCAATAAACTCTCCCCATTCCTCCTCCCTCCTGCCTTCGACTCTCCCACCCACTATTCTCTCCTCCCTCCCTTTCGAAACGCCTCCTGCCTCCACCGAGCCTCACTTCTCGCGAAACGACCCCACCACTCGCCCTCTTCCTCCTTTCCTTCCCGCCACGCCATCTTCGCACGAAACTTCCGAGCGAGAATCTTCCTCGAGGCGGGAGCGAACCGGAGATCGTTCTGAGGAGGATTACTACCGCCGTCGCTCTCGCTCGAGGTTGCGTTCGAGGTCGAAAACTCGTGCGGAGGATCGTTCTGAGCGTCGACGCTCCCCTTCGAGGTCAAGGAGTCGTTCTCGCCAAGGGGGTCGCAACCACCGCGGTCGTTTGAGGTCGAGGTCGAGGTCGAGGTCGAGGTCGAGGTCGAGGCCAAGGTCGAGGTCGAGGAGTCGGTCCCGCTCGATGGATCGCCACGAACGCCATCGCTCGAGGTCAAGGTCGAGGAGTCCTCGTCGTTCCATGGGACGCTACAACCCTCGACGTTACGACGAACCAAGGTCAAGAAGTCGCTCCCGAACGACGGAGCAGAAACAAGGTCAGCCTTACCATCGTTCGAGGTCCCCAGGGCAGCAAAGCTCCTTCGCAACTCCGGATCCTCGCTCCTCAGCAACTCACCCTCCCTCGACTACGTCCTCCCAGCGGCAGCTGAACGCTGCTATCCTCCTCTTCGACTCTCCTCGCCTCCGAGATCTGGGATGCGAACGCTGGCTCGGGGACACGACGTTCCACATCGACAGGCTGTACGGTCTCACGAGCTCGGCCGTGGTAAGGAAGAAGATCCTGGCGACCGGAGTGTTTGAGCAGGTCGAGCTCGATCACATGTTCGTCTTTTCTTGCGGTCTTCCTCGAAAGCTTCGATCTCGCTAACTCTTTCCTTTCTTTCGCAGCCAGTTCGTCATTGTCACGCAAGACCCTCTCCGCCGCGGACGCGCCACACTCGAGCTCAAGTTTCCCCACGCGGCCGCGAAGAAAGCCCTGTTCCAGAAGTGCCACTATCTCGCTCAACACCTCGGTCAATCGTGCAAATGAGCGAGGAGTGGCACATCTTTGGCATTCCCTACAATCCCTCCTTCCTTTGCATCCCCTCCTTGCTTTTAGAAATTACAGCGGCTCCGTGGAGCCGTCCCAGCTCTTCGCCACCAAGGTTGCCCACTTCTCTCCGCTCGCTGGCTACGCGTTCGAGTTCCTTTCTCAGCTCCTCTCCGGCTTCCTTGCACTCTCGCAATCGAGGCCCGTCGCTCTGTTACTGCGCCGCTCCACGCACGAACAAGACCAACCTGCCTGTGGAATGCTGTGGCCGGACGCCGAGGTACCTTCGTCGGGAGGTACCTCAGGCAGCTTCAACAGGCCCTCGCGTGGACGGTACCGACTCCGAGGGAAGCAAGGCAGAGGGGGCCGAACTGCTTTGCGTCAAACCACAGCACCAACAAATCAATTCTCTTCCCAGCCCAGCTCGAAGCCCCTCGCGGCGTCTTCGAAGCCGCCACACCAAGTTCCTTCGCTTGCTCTAGTACTTCTCCCTGCTCGCCTCGACCGCGCACTGCCTGCTCACTCCCTGCTCACTGCCTTCTCCAACGAACCAAGGGCTCGCACGAACTTCGGCTCCTCTTCCTACGCTGGAATCACTCTCGGATTCCCTCCTCAACTGCACTCAAACTGCTTCCCACGAGCGCGTTCCTCCGGCCACCCTTCACCACATCGCTTCGCACGGAACCATCTCCTGTTATTCTTCCCAGGCCCAACGACAAGCCCAGTATGTAGCCCCAGATCCAGCTCGTAATCCACCCCAACTCGTCGCGGCAGGACCTACTCCCACTGCCGTCGCTGGCGAACCCTCTCCGCAGCTTCCTAGGTTCAAGAACAGTCGCTCCAGGTTTGAATTTAGGAATCGCGAGCGGGACAAGGTTTCCGAGCATCTAGCCTTGAAGGAAGAAGCAGACGTCGGGTGCGGTCGAGCGAGGTTACTTTCGTTTTCCCTTCCTCCCTCTCTCTCCCAGTTGAGGTAGCCACGTTGTTCCAAAAACGCAAAGCTGGATTACACTGCAGACCCAACCACCAACCAACTTTGACCCAAGGGCGCAGGAGCGTTCAAGTGTCGGAAGTTTTGAAAAGTCGAAGTTGTGGTCCGAGCTCGACTTTGGACGCAAATTTGGTCGAATTCCACCTCTTCCTCTTCGTCTCGTTCATCTCTCAGTTCAAGATCATCCAACAGTGAGTTACAGCTAGAGGGAGTGGAGGGAGCAGCGCTGACCCTTTGCGACTCTGACAGTGGTTAGTACTCGTTCCTGCTCCGGTTCCCTCTGCTTCCCTCGCGACTCCGACCCATCAACCCACTACGTCCTCCCGACCTCTCCCCTCAACCCGACACCCTCCGCCGCCTGTCGCCAACCCCGCCCACCAACCCCCAATTGGCACGCAACCGAGCACCGATCCCTCGAGCAATACCGTGCGCGGGCTAGAGTGGAAAGGACGTGTCTCAACTAGAGCTTTTCCTGGTCGTTGATTGCGCGGGGTGTGGGGAGCAGGTCGTGGAAGTGGTTGTTGGGATTCGAGTTTGGGGCAAGAGGTCTGGAGGGATAGTGGGGGACGATGGGGGCGGAGGAGCGGGGGATGGACAGGCGTTGAGCGAGAGCTGACGTTCTTTCTTTCCCTTCTCTCCTCTCCCTCCCTGTCAACCCCCCGCTACTCCTTACGACTACCCACTCTCGATCCCGCACTGCACCCTCCTACCCCCATCCTTGATCTTCGCCGGAACTCGATGACCCGCCCTCGCCTCGACTTCTCCCTCCGACCCGACCTCGACTTTCGATTCTCAGCCCAAGGCCACCACCAAGTCCGGAAAGAAGGTCGCCCCTGCTCCCTACCCCGGAGCCAAGCCCGCCACCTCGGCCAAGAAGAACCCCCTCTTCGAGAAGAAGCCCAAGAACTTCGGCATCGGTGCGTTCCCCGCCTCCCCCTTCCCACCCACCCCACCCAGCTGACCCCTCGTTCTCCCCGCTGCAGGCCAGGCTATCCAGCCTACCACCGACCTCACCCGCTTCGTCAAGTGGCCCGAGTACGTGCGCCTCCAGCGCCAGAAGGTCATCCTCAACCAGCGCCTCAAGGTCCCTCCCGCCATCGCCCAGTTCTCCCAGGTCCTCGACAAGAACACGGCCGTTCAGCTCTTCCGTCTCCTTAACAAGTACAAGGGAGAGACGAAGAGCGAGAAGAAGGTTCGCCTTGAGGAGCGCGCCAAGGAGGTTGCTGAGGGCAAGAAGGCCGATGAGGGCAAGAAGCCCTTCTTCGTCAAGTCGGGACTCAACGTGCGTTCCCCTCCCTCCCCTCCCTTTGTACGCTAGCTAACCTGTATGAACGCGCAGCACGTCATCGCCCTCGTCGAGGCCAAGAAGGCGTCCCTCGTCGTCATCGCCGACGACGTCGACCCTATCGAGCTCGTCGTCTTCCTCCCCGCTCTCTGCCGCAAGATGGGTATCAGCTACGTGATCGTCAAGGGCAAGGCCCGTCTCGGTACGGTCGTCGGCCGCAAGACTTCTTCCGTCGTGCGTGTTCCCCTTTCCTCCTTTTTTCTCCTGGTCGAGCGAGGGCTGATAAAGGTTCGTTGTGCGCGCAGCTCGCGTTCGGAGATGTCAAGGCTGAGGACAAGGCTGAGCTCGCCAAGCTCATCTCTGCCGTCAAGGCTAACTACACGGACAAGAACGACGAGTCGCGCAAGCAGTGGGGTGGAGGAATCCGTGGTCACAAGAGTGCGCCCCCAACTCTTTCCTTCTTTCATTCGTGCGGGAGCTGATGTGTGAGTGCAGGTATTGCCAAGCTCGAGGGACGCGCCAGGGCGGCTGGGTTGGACCCCAACCTTGTTTCTCACACCGTGTAGACGGGGTGAGGAGAGAGGGGACGAGTGGAGGAATTGTAGGACTGGAAATGTCGTGCAAGACTTCTATGCTAGAATCCTCCGTTGTCGTGCTGAGAGAGAAGAGTTTGGGAAGAGCAGCTGCGAAGCTGGATCGAAGAGGAGGGACTTGGTCGTCGGCGCGGTTCTCTCCTTCCTCCCACCAACTCGCTCGAAACACTGGCTTCGGCTGCTCTGCCTCACCTCCTGTGAGCAGCTTCGGCAGTGGTTCCGAAGGAGAAGCAGGCGGGGACTCGGCGCTCGACTGATGAGGAACTGGGACGCGCGTTCATCTGAGGGTCGACTGCTCGTCGAGCGCCCGGACGATACGGCAGATCCTGTGGCCTACCGAGCTCACAGGGAAGCTTGAGAAGCTACGCTGACCCTTCTTCTTCAGCAGACTACGCGCGAGACCTTGCTCTCGCCTCTCTCGACCTCCTCGAACCACCTCCCGTCGCTCGCCCCGCTCGCCCCGCTCTCTCACCACCGCTTTCGAGGAACTTGCTGAGCTTCGGAGCGCTCTTCTGACGGAACCGTGAGTCACGCTGGAGTTGTGGATGTGGCTGGTGAGGCTCGGGGAGTACGGACCTGCGCCGAGCTCGTCGAGCAGAGGAGCGGCTCTGCGGCTGGGACTGTAGGCGGTCCCGAGCTACGCTTTCTCTTGCGAACAGTAGAGCTTTGTGGAGGGATTAAGTTTCGCGAGGAGGTGGACGTTAGCTGGAGGAGCTCGCTCGACTCGACGAATGGCGAGGGGGAGGTCGTCTGGAGGATCCTCTCGCAGATGGTTGGGATCGTATGCTCAGGCGCTGACGGGGTGTCAATCTGCAGTCTCCGCACTCGCCAAACGCCTGCACCCTTTGCCCCGTCGTCGAATCCTCCCGCCTCTCTCGAAGACGATGGCCTCCCCCGCTCCAACTCCGACGACCCCGTCGCCTCCTCGCAAAACCTTACTCGACCTTCCTCTCGAGATCAAAGCGCACATTGTTCAACTCGCACATTGGCAGGACCAGGCCTATTTCCAGCGAATCGCTCGAGGACCAGATCGAGGGAACGCATTCGAGAACGCGAGGCAGATCATCGAACTCGGCAAGTCGGAATCGATGGGACGAAGCCTCAGTGCGCTGTTCCTGACCAACAAGGAGCTGAGTGCATTAGCGGCTGCTCATTTGTCCGAGGTGCGTATGGCGGGCGGCTTAACAGCAGCAGGCGCTGATGGGCTTGGGTCCGGTAGGTAGTGCGTGCAAGCCGCTGCACGAAGGCAGTCTTCAAGTTCTGGGTCCACGCACGCTACTCCTTCGACTTTCGCGAAGTCAGGCTCGAGAAGGCCGTCGACATGGACGCCCTCGTCGACGCTCTCTCCCACCTCTCGCCCGCCGCCACTCCGCGTCTCACTCGGCTCTCCCTCACGCTCAAGGCTGCTCAAATCCTCCTCGGTCCCTCCCTCGCCCATATCGCCGATACCGACTTTGGCGACGAAGCCGCTCTGAGCGCCTCGAGCTTTCGCACCCTCGCACGTCGTATCAAGCATCTCACTCTGGTCGACTTCTACCCCTCCGACGCGCCACCACGATCCTCTCGTACTTCCCCAATGTGACTACACTCTCCTTTCCAAGTTGGAGGACGTTCGCTCACGCGCACGCGGGCTTCGCAATGGCGCTGGCGAGCTGCGCGCTCGAGTCGCTCGACTTGTGCCTCGCGGATGATGCGACTGTGGCGACGATGGATCCTCGATGGGTGTCGGACGACTGGGCGTCGGTTGGGAGCCTGCGATTGCTCAAGCTACGCGTGGACAACTTGACGCAAGTCGATTGGGCTTTCGTCGAGCGGTTCGCCGAGACGCTCGAGACGCTCGAGGTGTGGTTCAGCAGATTCGGCAGTCCAGAGACTTTGAGCGAGGCTCCCGTCCTTTTCAAACCCTTCCCTCGACTACGTCACGTCGCTCTAGAAGGGGAAGCCGAGAACGCCGCCACCCTCCTCGCCTCCCTCACCACGTCGCCCATCGCGACGCTCACCTTGCGACTGCACCACCACGACAGCAGCGAAGTTGGCAGGCGCATCTTCCACGCACCTTCCCCTCTCTCAATAACCCTCACCTCCCTTTCCCCGACCCTCGCCTACCTCCAAGCCGGTCTGACGACCTGGCCGACTCTGGACGAAGTCGAAACGGACGCGCTCAACGAGTTTTGCCGCTCGGAGCACATCCACCTCTCGCACAGTGGACAGTTCTCCGCGCACGTCAGCACGATGAATTATTCGGATCAGGGCGACGCCAGGCGTATGGTCGAATCCGAGGTCCTCTGGGAGTCGCTCCAGGAGGTTTTGCTAAAGTCGCGATCGAGGAGGCATTTGCTGCAGCGCGCGGGGGATGTCGAGGGGTTGAATCTACTCGTGCATCATACGAAGGGGATTAAGGCGTTGCTGGATATTTGGAGGGATTGAGGAGAGCCCGCGAGAGGGGGACTTGGACGAGTTATGGAATTGGACGAGCTTTCGACACTTCTTCACGGCTTGGAAATCGAAAGCAGTACTGTTGAGCTGGAGCTCTAGCTCGTAGCGCCTCGCTGTCATACCCTGGCTTGACTGAAGGCGAGAGGGAGAGTCGATCGAGAGAAGAGGACCGTGCGAGCAGGAGGAAGTCAACTTTCGAGCAGCTGGGGACTGTCTCTCCTCTCCAACTCCCTCCAACAATCTTTTCCCCCTTTTAAGCACTCAGCTTCTCTACTTTTGCTCCTCCAGAGTTCTTCAAGACCGGGGGGAGGAGGGGCAGGTGCCGGGAGGGAAGGAGAGCGCGAGAAAGGATTGTTCGTCGACGTCAAGGAGGACGGCGCGGCGTCGTCGGGGCTGTCGTCGGGCGCGTACACCTCGGACGGTAGCTCAGATGCTCTGCGTGCTCTCCCCTGCTGTTCGAGGCGGTCAGCCCTCCGAATCGGCTGCTCGAGGTTCGTCAGTTTTTCTCCCCCTTCTCAGCTTTTGGGGACGAGGGAGGCATGCAGCTGACGCGTTCTTCTCGCCATTCTAGTGTTTACCTCGCTTCCACTCTGTTAATCACACGAGGGAGAGCCGAGACTTGCGCGCCGTGGCTCAATGGGTGAGCTTCCCTTCCCTTTTCCGCCCCCGACGTGCAGCTACGACGGGCACGAGAGAGCGACCCTGCGGTGATGAACACATCTTATACCCAAATTGCTGAGTTTCCTGCTTTAGTCGGCGGATTCAATGCTGTCATCCAATGACATTAACCATCTTTCGGATCTGAGCAACATCGCTCCCTCCCCTTCTTTCAACCCATTCGTCTTGCGAACGCAGCGCTGACTCTATTCGTGTCGTGCAGATAAGCCTTGAGAACGGCGACGAGCGCGTCGACGAGGGGGAGGCCGTCAGGGCAGGTTTGCGGCGGACGACAGCTGGCCCACTCAGCAAGACACGCCCTCCGACCTACCCGACCCGCACTCGTTTTAGAAACTGCCTTCGGTGGTATCCTGGCACCGCGTAAGTTCTCTCTCGTTGTCGATCTTGGGCTCTCGAGTTGGAGGATTGGTTTGGGAGGAGCGAAGCTCGCTGGCTGGGAGCCGCGGAGCTGGATCATCTCAGGCTACTCTTTGGGAGGGTTCCGTCGTGCGAATTCAACCAGCTTTCTCCCACTTTTGTCCGCGAAACGAAGCCGCTGAGATGAGAATCGAAGAGCTTGCGAGATGTCGACGCCGGGTTGAGAGCGCTTGTTTCTCTCGCGAGCTGTGATGAGGAGAGCTCTGCGTACGATCCCTCGCCGTGATAAGCTTCAACTAAGAGGGAGTTCAGCTCGGACGACCAAGTGGGCCGTGCGAGGGAGAGGAGGACTTGGAGAGCGCGAGCCAAGTTACTCTTTCGCCTCCGTCCTGTCGCTCGAAACGCTGGTCAACTCGTGGAGCTCTTGAGCCCCCCTTCTACCAAGCTTGTAAGTCTTTGTGTGTGGGCGTGCGGTCGGGTGGGAGCGTTGGGAGGGACCTCACGCGAAGCTGAGTCGGGGTGGGGAGGAGGAACCGGTGCGCGAGGGGAGAGGGCGGTGATGGGAAGTAGGAAGCGCTCTGAGGGACCTTGTCCTACCTCTCTGGGTGGGCTTGGAGCTGGAGCTCGTGAAGCAGGGGAGCAGATCCACCATCTCGCCCTCCGCAGTTTCTCCTCTCCCGACGCTGCCATCATGCTCGACTACTTCCCGCAAATCGACTCGCTCAGGATACTTGTTCCCACAGCTTTATTGGCGTACAGTATTGGGTTGGCGGCGGCACTTGCAAAGTGCCATTTGACTTTGCTCGAGCTCGACATCAAACCTCCGCTGGGGACGGGCGGAGCCGATCATAGGTGGACCACGGACGACTGGTTGTCGATCGGCGGCCTACGATCCCTCAAACTCGGGCTCGAGACGTTGACGGAACGAGATTGGACCTGCATCGAGCGCTCCGCGGACAGCCTCGAGATGCTCGGGCTGAGATTCACGACGCTAGGTGGAGACGAGGCGGGAGAGGAAGACACGCAGGTTCCTTCCTTCTGCACTACCTTCCCTTGCCTACACACCCTCCTCCTTCGCGCAAACGTACGGCGACAATCTCCATCCTCTCCTTCCTCGCGCCCGCGTCGCCGCTCGAATCCCTCGACATTGTCATACCCAATGACGGCGAGGACGCCTTGACGGAAAAATCCCCTCTTCTCGGCATCTTCGACACCCTCGACCCTCCCCTTCGCCACCTCCGTTGCGGGTGTTCCGATTCCGAAACTTTCGACTCAACTTCGACGAACGCTCTGCGCGAATCTCTGCTGCAGAGCAGGGATCCCAGTCCAGATGGATTCCTTCAATACCTATACGGAGTTTTGTGGACATATTTCGATCATGGAGTTCGAGCTAGGACGCTGGAGATGAGCGACGTGGCCTCGTCGGTCGGGGAGGACTTGTCGTCTGGGGCGAGCCGGATCGAAGCTTGTCGCAGGATGGATGATTTGGAGGAAGCTAAATTGCTGAGGGAGAATATGAAGGGGCTCAAGGCGTTGCAGGAGGTTTGGAGGGATTGAGGAAGGAGGATGCGAGAAAGCGAGGGGAAGGAGGAGCTTCGGGACTTGAGGAGGGTACTTTCGAAATTGATTCGCTGGGTGTTTTGGGCTTCAGAAGCAGTTCTTCGTCTCTTCGGCTATCCTGCATCGAGAACAAACCGGAAAAGAGAGCAACGCAGAGACGAAAGTGCAAAGTTGGAGACGGCGCCAAATTCCTCTTGTCCTCCCCAACACCTCTCGCGGACGCTGGCGACTCTGTTGAGCTCCTTAACAGCACTTTTTAGTGGTCCTGTAAGCCATTCGTGCGGCGTGCGGTTGGGTGGGGGCGTTGGGAGGCGACTGGGGGGGCGCGGAGGCAGGTTGAAGCTGGCAAGGGTGAATATAGCTCCTGGCGGGGCTCAACGAGTTGTTCAGTTTTGAGGAGACTGGGAATTTGGAGGGAGCCAAGGTGCTTTTGGATGCGAAGAAGGGGTTGAAGGGTCTGCAGGATGCTTGGTTTGATTGAGGATGGGGCGAGGATTGTAATTTCGAGTGCTTTTACTGAGTACTCGTGGGCGGAGAGAGCCTCGCTGCTGTTTGAGAGGTTTTTATAAGTATGCAGGGAAGCCTTAGAGTCTCGCAACCCGCAGGGAGCCCAGGTGAGCGAGGATGGGGGGGTTCGGAATCCGGAGCTGAGCCAGTTTGCGTCTTGTCGCGTGTTGTTGACAAAAGTAGAGTTTTCTGCTGTATTGACGGATCGGATGAACACAATTCCAGAGGCTTGCTCCAGCACTCGAAGCGTCAAGATCAAAGAAAAGAATCAAAGGCGAGGAGTCGAGACCTCTCAACCTCATCCTATTGCTCGCTCCTCTCGCTCTCCCCTCCCCTTTGCCCAAGATTCTGGATAACGTGGTACTTCCTGCGCGATCGGTTTTGAGGGGTGGAGGAAGATGCTAATTTGTTGGTGGGAGCCTGTCGACGTCGCTCGCCGATTTTGGAACTAAAATGGATGGAATGGGGGAGTGGGTGGGGTGTGGGAGGGGGGGGGGGGGAGATGGGAAGGAAGGGGGTGTTGCCGAATGCCAAATGCTCGTCGTTCGTCGCTCGCTAGTCGTCCTCCTCATCCTGATCCTCCTCCACCTTCCTCTTCATCCTCTTCCTCTTCCCCCTCCTCATCACCCCCCCCCCCCCCCCCCCCCCCCCCCCCCTCTCCCGCCTCTTCCTTCTCTCGGGGTTCCCCCCGCCCCCCCTCCCCACCCCCACCCCCCCGCTCTCCCCCCCCCCCC
>JANGFH010000395.1:0-23690 GCA_025758715.1 Glaciozyma martinii | reverse complement strand
GATCACCCTCGCCCCCCTCGCCGCTTCTTCTCCCCTTCTCCTCCTGGGACCGCCTGAACCAGCTCTGCTCGGGACCAAGGAACGTACGGCGCCCGCTCGAGGGAACGGCGAGCGCGCTCGAGGCTGGCAAAAACGAGCTCCTCGCGGGCGCGACGACTCCCGCTTTCGTCCTTCGTCGCGGGCTCCTGCACCGTGCCTGTGTTTACGCGTGTTCCAGGCACGCTCCCTGCTGACCTGCTGCCACCAACCTCGCTCCTCATCCGCGGGCGGACCGGCGAGCCAGTCACCGTCCAGATATTCATTTGTTCGTCATCCTCCTCCCCCGCTCGTACGTTCAATCTCCCCGCGTTCGATTGGAGAGACCTTGTGCACGCTGGAGACTCCTCACTCTTGCACTTCAACACGATGCTGCCTCTCCAAACCCTGCTCAGTTTCACTGCCCTTTTCGCGCTCGCTGCTCCTGCGGCGGGACTGCCTCAACTCGCGGAGCGAGCGACTGCTTTCCCCGAGTGGCGCCCTCCAGGCGCTGGAGACGTGCGATCCCCTTGCCCTGCACTCAACTCGTGAGTCTCTTTTTCATCGGGCTGGACGGAGCACTGACAGGGACGACAGGCTCGCCAACCATGGGTTCCTCCCTCGCAACGGCAAAAGCATCTCCCTCCTCACTCTCACCTCTGCCCTTAAACGTTCGTTTCTGGATCCTTCAGCGGCCAAGAAGCCCCCGCTGACCTTCCTCACGCAGGCGGCCTCAACGTCGGAGCAGATTTCGCCGTCGCGATCGGAACTGTTGGTCTCACCACCGCCCCAGTGCTCAACCTAGGCCTGACCTTTAACCTCAACAACCTCAACAAGTACCTCCATTGCTCCTTCCTCCCAACCCTTCCCTAACAACGATCGCAGGCACGGCGTAATCGAGCACGACGCCTCACTCTCGCGCGTCGACTTCCACCTCGGCAACAACAGCGCGTTCAACAAGACCGTCTACGACTCGTTCCTCGCTTCGGCCCTCGCCGACTCGCCTGGAGCAACGACGATGAGCTTCTCCTCCGCTGCAGCCGGTCGATACGCCCAGGTCGTCTCCTCGCGCGCGAACAACCCCTCGTTCATCTACACGCCCAAAGAGCTCGTCCTGTCCGTCTCGTTCCCTCTCCTCCGTGTCCCCTCAGCAGCTCACTAACTCTCCTCGACAGGTCCTACGGCGAAACAGCCCTCTACCTCTCCGTCCTCGGCTCCCCCCTCACCGGCACTCCCCTCCTCAAGTACCTCACCCCCTTCTTCACCCTCGAACGTCTCCCCTACCTCGAGGGGTGGACCGCTCCCACGATCGAAACGAACCTCGCCACGCTGGGCGCGATGATCGCGCGGTTGCAGCTCGCCAGTCCTCCGGCGGCGATCTTGGAGGAAGGGGCGATCCTGGCGGGGAGTTCGGTGCAGAGTTTGTTGGATGGAGGGGAGTTGACGCCGTTGATTCCTTGTGCGCTTGGAGGGTCCGGGTGCGTGGGAGTGTAGGATGGAGGGAATGCGATTTGGAAGCTGGATCGCAAGGCGCGGCGTTCGGCGGAGCTGCTTCCTCCTCTTCGCTGCGCTCGTTGGGTTCCGCTCGTGTGGATTCATGCGCTTCGTCTCGACGAACTCAAGCGTTGGCAACGGCGACCCGGACCCAGGCCAGGGGAAAGCGGAGCGCACCTCACCCCTCATCCACCGCTGTTGCCCCATCGTCTCTCCGCTCTCAGCTGCTTAAGCGCGATCTTTGCTCTCCTCGAGTTCTTCCCCTGAAGAAGACCTTCGCTTTGGCGCAGGCAGCGAGACTCCGAGGTTCCACACCTGAAGAGTCGATAGCGGGCAGGTCGTCGGTTCGTCGAGCGGGTCGGTAGAGCCATGGGGGCGGTGCGAGGTTGGAGGAGCGACAAGTGCGGCGCGCTGGCAGCTGACAGGGGAGGAAGAGCAGAAGGGAGTGCCGACAGCGTTCGGACAAGAGAGCGCGTTTGAATCGGAAGGAAATGAATTCGCCAGCAGCGGCCGACGAGCAGGCCATTCCGCCTGGCTCTGCACGCACAGCGGTCCCCTCCCATCCCTCCTCCAGGCCAAGCACGCCCCCATCCCTCCAAGTCCCGCTCATCCAATTCGAAGAATCTGTGCGCGGGAAGAAGCAAAAGTCAGCGTTCGTTCTTCGCGCCATCGATACGGTTGTTCAAGGGGACAGAAAGGAAAGGTGTCGATGTCAGAAAAAGATTGCAATCAACGACCCCACCTCGAGCGCTCCCAACTTCCGCAAGAGCCTACGAGTTTACGGAGGAAGGGATTGCCACCGGAGAGATCTAAATTTTAAGAGGTGCCAGTAGTGCGGACCAACCAGGTCCTATCATCATTCGAAGAGGGGGAGAGGGGGGAGCAGGCGCAGGAGAGGAAGCGTACCTGGGGAGAAGAGGGAGAAAAATTGAGGACGTCGAGGAGCGATTCTGCGGTCGTTGGAGGGTGAGAAGAAGCGCCGAGCTGGGCAAGTGGCGCCGTGATGTTGATCTCGAGCGTGGTGCAGTCGGCGTCGTCGAATGTTTCAAGTCGAAGGCGGGAGTGTTGGAGGAGGGAGAGCGACGAATCTCGCCAAGTCCTTTTTGTCGGATCGACTTCTTTGTTTAGAGAGTGTACGTCCCTCTCTCGAGTGCGGGAATTCGATTTAATTCGCTCTGGCCGAGACTATTTTGACCAATAACCCCTTCTCTCGCTACGCCAACAATCATGTCTGCTGTCAACGTCTCAAAGCGGAGGAAGTGAGTACACCCAGGGCTGCTCTGCTCAGGAAGGACTAGCCGCTGACCCAGACTCGTCCTCGCAGGTTCGTAGCTGACGTGAGTCCCCCGCACGACACGACGGCGACCACCCCATCCCCCTGCTGACCCTCGCCTCTCCTCCTCTTCTCTCTGCTCTCCAGGGTGTTTTCTAGTGCGTTCCTCTTCTCCCACTGCTTGCCCGCCGAACGCGCCAGCTAACCTCCAACCCCTCCACAGCGCCGAGCTCTCCGAGTTCTTCACGCGTACTCTCTCCTCTGAGGGATACTCGGGCTGCGAGGTCCGCGTCACCCACGCCCGCACCGAGATCATCATCCGCGCCACCCACACCCAGGAGGTCCTCGGAGAGAAGGGACGCCGCATCCGCGAGCTCACTTCGCTCGTTCAGAAGAGGTTCAAGTTCCCCGAGGGGAGCGTCGAGCTCTACGCTGAGAAGGTCCAGAACCGTGGACTCGATGCTGTCGCCCAGTGCGAGAGCTTGAGGTACAAGCTTCTCGGTGGTCTTGCCGTCCGTCGGTGAGTCCTTCATTTCGAGTTGCAGGCAAGGAGGGACGAATTTTCAAAGGGGGCCAGGAAGCTTGCTGGAGCGGTGGAGAGGGAGTAACAACGAGTGGAGATACTATCCTCGTGCGTGGCGTATCAAACGAGGGCGGAGGAGACTCGGCAGGAGGCAGAACCCAGGTCCCTACGAACCCACAGCTAACTTCGACTCCCTTCTCCCCAGCGCGTGCTACGGTGTCCTCCGCTTCATCATGGAGTCTGGCGCCAAGGGATGCGAGGTTGTCGTCTCTGGCAAACTGCGCGCCGCCCGTGCCAAGTCGATGAAGTTCACCGACGGATTCATGATCCACTCCGGACAGGTGCTTTCTCCCTCCTCCCTTGCGCCTCAGCACACGAACTAACTCGACCGTTTTCCGCGCAGCCCGTCCGTGACTTCGTGGACCAGGCCGTTCGCCACGTCCTCCTCCGCCAGGGAGTTCTCGGCATCAAGGTCAAGATCATGAAGGGCTGGGATCCCGAGGGCCGCACCGGCCCCTCCAAGCCCCTCCCCGACGTTGTCACCAGTGCGTCCCGCTCTCCCCTCTCTCCCAGACCCTACTGACCCACGTTCGCGCAGTCGTCGAGCCCAAGGAGGACTCCCCTTCGTCCCTCGTCGCCGCTGGACTCCCCGTCTCCGAGCAGGCCCGTGGAGCTACCGAGATCCCCACCCCCCAGGCTCCCGTCGCCGCTGCCCCCGCCCCCGTTGTTGAGGAGGCTGCTGCCCCTGCGCCTGCCGCCGAGGGAGAGTGGTAGTGCAATTCACGTTTGGGTGGTTGCTTTCGCCATTGTTTGGCGCTGCCGAGAGAGAGACTGGGAGAGTGACTGGCTGTGTATCCCTCGAGACTGGAGAACGCTCGTACGCGTGTTTGAGAGAACCTGCGAAGACGCGCACCGGCCAAAGCGTCTTCGAGAGCGCAAACGCTCCTTCCTCCTGCTCCCCCTTCCTCTCACCACCCCAGCTCGCCCAGCACGATGGGATTCTGTCGGCGCTGTGGTGAGATTGTCTTTGGCGAACGCTGCAAGTGCGGCGGCACTCCCAAAGGTGCGTCCCAGCTCTCACTCAACACAACAACAACCTCTCCCACTCACTCCGTCCCTCCCACAGAACCAGCAGGGAAAGCTCTCTTCACCAGCAGCACTGCCGACAGGTGGTCCAGCCGGTCCGCCTGCCCTACTCCCTCCCGCTACGTAGCTGACGACGGCGTTGGACCAGGTACCTCTCCAAATCCCCCTCTCCCGCCCACACCCCCTCCGCTTCTCCCTCCCGCTCTTCCGCCCCAGCTCCCGCGCCACCCACTTCGCATCTTAAAGCCCTCTCCCAAGCTGAGATGGAGCTCTCGAGCGTGTTTGGGAGCGTGTTGAGCCCGAGGGACAATTGGCAGTGTGCGGGGTGTTGCGTCAAGTTTAGGCAGGTGGGTCACGGTGTCTTTTGGAGTGGGTAGAGCTGATGAGGAGGTATATGGGTAGGAGGAAACGATTTATCCGCATCCGGAGGTGGGGAGGGAGGAGGGACTCGAGGAGACGTACTTTTGTCGGGATTGCTTTGCGGAGAGGTTCAGCAAGGGAGTTTGGTGCGTTTGCTTTCGCATCTGGAGGAAAGAAAGCTGACCAGTCGAGCAGCAAGAAGTGCAAGTGCGCCGTCTTGTCAGACGCGCCGTTCATCATCCACGACCAGCTGCTCTGGCATTCCGTACGATCCTCTCCCCTCGCCTCAACCTCGCTAACCCCCCCCCAAAAGTCCTGCTACAGCTGCACCTACTGCTCCGTCCGTCCTCCCCTCTCCTCCCTCCCGCGAACTAAACCTTCGCACAGGTCCCCACGCCTCCAAGCGACATCATCATCGACTTTGGCGGCAACCCCTCGTGCGAAACTTGCTTCAATGGCGCGGCGTACAAGTCGTTTGGCGTGCCCCCGAGCCCGCATTTGGCGCAGACGGGGAGGACGAAAGTCGCTCCGGCGCCGAGTAGGTGGGGGAGGGAGAGCGGGGGAGGAGCTGCTGGGTTTGGGAAGGGAGGAATGGGGAGTGTGGGGGAGGGGAAGGGAGTGAGGGAGAGGAAAGGAGTAGGAGAGGCTGCGCTGGGAGGAGCGGGGAGCGAGCCAGGGTGGAGGGTGAGGAGGGAGAGGGAGAAGAGTCCGATGGTGGCGAGTTTGGATGAGTTGGGGGAGAAGATGCGGAAGGCGGGGTTGGAGGACAGGCCGGCGGTCAAGACTTCGACTACAGTACCGATGAAGAAGGAGTCGCCAGCGCCGGCTTCGCAGAGATGGTCGACGAGGAATCCGCCAGCAGGAACGACCTTCCCTTCTTCTTCGACGTCCACTCGACCGCGTACTTTCTCCCCTCCTGCCTCGCCTACTCGCACGACTCTCCTTCCATATTCCCCTTCCCGCCCGCCTCTTCCTACGCCACATCTCCTCCCTCGCGTCCCCGGCCGCTCGGTCCACACCTCGCTCCAGCCCCTCGACCCTCTCTCGAAACCCTCTCCCTCGATCTCGACCCTCCCCAATCCTCCACACGACTTTAAGCCTTCCCTCGAGAACGGAATCTGCCCCGTCTGCGAGAAGGAGCTCGGGTACGGCGAGTACATCCAACTGCAGACGGGGGAGGAGCTGCATCGCGACTGCTTCCGGTGCGGAGGGTGCGGAGAGGTGCTGGGAGGAGGGAGCTTCGTCGTCAAGGAGGACAAGACGTATCATAAGCAGGTGAGTCCCCCGCTTTCGCTACTCGAACGACGACTGAAGCGAGATCGCAGTGCGCACCCGCTCCGAGGGTCTACAGGTCCATCGTCACTTCGCTCGCCGAGCCTCCGATCGACGAGGAACGCTCTTCGGACGATGGTGCGCAGGTCGAGGTGGAGGACTTTTCGTGCTTTGGCTGCGGGAAGGAACTGGGGGTTGGGCACTCGATCACTTTGCCGAGGATGGGGAGGACGTTCCACCAGGCTTGCTTCTCGTGCGCGAATTGCGGCAAGGGGTTCGGGACTGTACCAGGAGATCGATCGTTCGTTGAATCAGGAGGAATGCCCTACCACATTCCCGTACGTCCTCCTCGCTCCTCTCCTCGAAAACCCGCCTCTAATGCTTCCCCAGTGCGCACCCCCTCCGACCATCCCCGCCCGCTCTCCCCTCCCAGCCCTTCGCACTTCGACCTCCCGCGCCCTCCCAACCCCACCTCCAGCACCCTCTCCAACGCACTTCCACCTCCCCGCACCCCCGCTCCACCCTCCCTCGATCTTCGCGACCCGTACCCGCCCTCTAGCGAACCTCGGTGGTCTTCTAATCTGCGCTGGATGTTCGGTACGAGCGACGGAGAGGGAAATGGTTAAGGGTCCGTTGGGGAGACGGTATCACGAGAAATGCTTGAGGTGTGGAGTGTGTGCGAGGGGGGTTGATAGTGAAAGTCGGGTTGGGGTCGAGGGAGGATTGAGGTGTGAGGGGTGTAGGAAGGCGGAGGGGAGGAGGAGCTACAAGGCTGGGATCGCGTAGGTATTGGGTATTTTGCACAGATTTATTCGTCGTTCTCGCGTTGGGAGAGGAGAGAGAGGAGCGAGCGAGAGGTCGAAGTGCGGCGGTGTGCGAGGCTGGATGAGAAAGGAGGGAGGGAGACGCGAGACTGACTGGAAGCAAGCTAGCGAGACTCGCTCTCTCCGTTTTTTCGCATCCCTCGTCTCTCCAAGCGTCGATACGATCCCAGCAGGCCCAGGATTGCACACAAAGAACACGTACAGACCCCCTCCCATTCAAGCAATCTTGACCAGTTTCCCCGTCTCCACCTGCGTCCCAAAACCCGCATCAGCGACCGTCCTCGCTCCTCGCTTCGCAAGAGAACTCACCTCGTAGCGATACCCGCTAATCACAGTTTCAGGAAGGATCAAGGGGTGGTTCTTGAGGAACGCTACGTCCTCCTTGATGCTCCCATCGACGTCGCCGAATTCGAGGAATGCGAGCGAATCGACCGCCGCAAAGTGCTCGTGAGGAACACGGTTCTTGACGAGGCCGTGGAGCTGGTCAGAGTTGAACGTCAACATGCCACTGCGCGAGGATCAATCATTAGCTGGGAGTCTTCGGGGCAGGGCGGAGGACGTACCAATCGGTGTGGTGAATGACAATGATCTCGCGCGTCCCGAGCAGTTCCTGGGAGATGACGAGCGACCTCAACGCGTCGGAAGCGCGTCCGCCAGCGTTACGAATGTGGTGAGAGTCTCCCTCGTGAAGCCCAGTCGCGGCGCTCGTGTCGCTGCGACGCCAAGATCGTCAGCTCGATCCAGAGCTTTCTGGCGAGAACAAGGCTCACAGACGTGCGTCCATGCAGCCTACGATGGCAACGTGCTTGCCTGGGGGCAGAGGGAGAGATCCCTGCGCGTCATGGGTTAGCTGGGAGGCCAGCGAGAGCGAGAGGGCGTACCTTGTCGCCGAAGGCAGCGACGTAGGCTTGGTTGGCGGCGGGGAGAGACTGCTCGGCGTAGGCAGGCATGTTCTAACGATGTGGGCTGTGGCAGAAGGCAGGATTCGGCTTTGACGCTGACAAGGAACGACGTTTGGATCGAAAAGGCGTGCTTCTGGGCCTCTCTCCCTTGTGGTCCAAGCTCAGTGCGGGGTAACGACGCTGTTCAATGGTGAATTAACTTGCGGAGAGTCCTCTGAATCGGTGATAGTCGGGCTGTTGCGGCTTCTGCAAATGCGTCGCGAGAGAACCGAATCTCGGAGCGAGGTTTCTCCCTGGCGCGGGCGGAGAGGGCCCACAACTTGGAGCCTCCGGGTATGGCGGAAACGTTGACTGAAGGAATTAGATAGCCTGGAGCCTGGTAGATCGTGGTCAGCTGAAAGCACCCACGCCAGAAGAGCGAACACGCACCTGGAGGGCCCTGGAGGCGAGAGCGACGTTCGCTAGCCGTGCGAGAGCGAGAAGGTGGCTCCAGGAGAAGCAGAGCGACGTAATCAAGGTTAATCCGTTTTCGTGAAGCGGCAGAAAGGCAGCTGTCGGTACAGAGATTGACCAGAAGCCCCCGAGCTGAGGCGTCGTCGGTGAAGAATCGAGAGAGATGGTGAAGCAGAGAGATCGGCGCGGGCCGATTGAGTGAGGGTGGCGCGCAGAATGCAGAGGATCTTCTGCCGTTATTCACGGCCGTCCTGGAGCTGAGCAGAGCCCGAGGGAAGCGCAGAACCAAGCAGGCGCCGTGACTCGCGTCGAGACGGATTCCTCCTCCTGAGCTGGACCGATTGCGTTCGTTCGAGTGGGGCTGGAGCGCCGGGCTTTCCAGCTGTCTTTCCAAGCTGAACGAGCCAGCAGAGGTGTGGTAGGAGGCAAGCTGTGGGCAATGCTTCCATTCGAGTTTCGGTCCCAGCCGAACTTCACTTTTGACTCTTGGGCGTCGTCAGCAGCCACGATCCTCTGCCTTCAACCACAACATCCGCGCCCATCGACAACCTCAGGGCACCACAACGCATCACCTACACCTTCCCATGCTACGATCCATTCGCGCCTCGCGGATCGCGAGCTCCTCGCGGCTCCCTCTCCCCTCCATCGCCGCCACTCGGACTCGGGCTTTCAGCGCCCTCCCACCTCAGTCCGCCTTCGTCTTCGCCAAGGAGACGGACAGCAAGGACGCCGACAAGCCCAAGCTCGACAAGAACGGCAAACCCATCGCAGAGGAGAAGAACGAGGACTCTCGTGCGATCCCGATCGGTCTCGAGGACTTCTTCGGAGGGATGCTAGGCAAGGCCAAGGCGGGAGCGGCGCCCGTCGGTGAGCTGAGCCCCAAGGACCCGATCAAGTCCCTCTTTGGCGGCAGCGGAGGAGGAGGAGGAGGCAAGGGACCGGACGGCAAGGAGAACCCCACACCTCAGAACAACCCTTCGACCGTCTCGATCCTCGCCACCTCCCTCGTCCTCTACCTCCTCTACCGCGCCTCCTCCTCGTACGACTCTACCTCGCGCGAGATCACCTGGCAGGAGTTCAACTCGGCGTTCCTCTCCAAGGGACTCGTCGACAAGCTCACCGTCGTCAACCGCGCGACCGTCCGCGTCTCCCTCCACTCGAACGCGACGGGCACGATGTACCCTTCGGCGACTGGAGGAGCGACCCCCGAGGTCGGCAAGGGAAGCTACTACTTCTCGATCGGATCGGTCGAGGCGTTCGAGCGCAAGCTGGACGAGGCGCAATCGGAGCTCAGCATCCCGATGAGCGAGCGCGTCCCCGTCGCCTACCACGACGAGGTGCCCGTGACGCAGATGCTCATGAACTTTGCGCCGACGATCCTCCTCGGAGGTCTGCTGTTCTACATCTCGAAGCGCGCGGCGAGCGGGATGGGAGGGATGGGCGGAGGAGGAGGAGGAGGATCGGGAGGCATCTTTGGCGTCGGCAAGAGCAAGGCCAAGATGTTCAACAGCGAGACCGACATCAAGGTCAAGTTCAACGACGTCGCCGGCATGGACGAGGCCAAGGAGGAGATCATGGAGTTCGTCAAGTTCCTCAAGGAGCCGGCAAAGTACGAGCGACTGGGAGCCAAGATTCCCCGCGGCGCGATCCTCTCGGGACCTCCTGGAACGGGCAAGACGCTCCTCGCCAAGGCGACCGCAGGAGAGTCGGGCGTCCCCTTCCTCTCGGTCTCGGGATCCGAGTTCGTCGAGATGTTCGTCGGAGTCGGCCCCTCGCGCGTGCGGGACCTCTTTGCGACGGCGAAGAAGAGCGCGCCCTGCATCATCTTCATCGACGAGATTGACGCGATCGGAAAGTCGCGCGGCAAGGGCGGACAGTTTGGCGGCAACGACGAGCGCGAGTCGACGCTCAACCAGCTCCTCGTCGAGATGGACGGCTTCGGAACCTCAGACCACATCGTCATCCTCGCTGGAACCAACCGCGCCGACGTCCTCGACCCCGCTCTCATGCGACCAGGTCGATTCGATCGCCACATCGCAGTCGACAGGCCCGATGTCAGCGGACGTCGACAGATCTTCAAGGTCCACCTCCGCAACATCGTCCTCGAGCCCTCCCTCGCCACCGCCGCTCCCCTCCCCTCCCCCTCCGCCGGCGCCGCTACCCCCACTCCCTCCCCCATCGTCGCCGCCTCCACCTCGGAGCCCATCACCGCCTCTACCCCTTCCGACGGCGCCAAGGCACCCAAGGCCGGCTCCAACTTCCAGTCGATGTACACCTTCAAGGACGACGTCGACGACGGCAGCCCTCGATCGATCCTCGCGCGCAAGCTCGCAGCGCACACGCCTGGGTTCTCGGGTGCCGACATCGCCAACGTCTGCAACGAGGCTGCCCTCGTCGCGGCGCGTTTGGGCGCCGAGTTTGTGACGGAGAAGCATTTCGAGATGGCGATCGAGCGTGTTATTGCGGGGATGGAGCGCAAGAGTCGCGTCTTGAGCATCGAGGAGAAGACGACGGTCGCGTACCACGAGGCTGGACACGCCGTCTGCGGATGGCACCTCGAGCATGCGGACCCTCTCCTCAAGGTGCGTTTCTTGCTTTCGGCGATCGGGATGGAGCTGATGGTGTTCGTTTTGAACGCAGGTCTCGATCATTCCTCGTGGAGTCGGTGCGCTCGGATACGCCCAGTACCTCCCCAAGGAGCGCTTCCTCTACACGACCGAGCAGCTCTCGGACCGCATGTGCATGACGCTCGGAGGACGCGTGTCGGAGGAGATCTTCTTCAAGAAGATTACGACGGGCGCGCAGGACGATTTGCAAAAGATCACGCGGATGGCGTTTGAGGTTTGCTCGAACTGTGCGTTCTTCCTCGTTTGGCGTTTGGGGGACGAGGAGCTGATGAGCGAGCGCAGACGGCATGAACAAGGTCATTGGTCCTCTCTCGTACCGCCAGGAGGAGGGCTCGTTCCAGAAGCCCTTCTCGGAGCAGACGGCTCAGCTCCTCGATTCCGAGGTTCGCAAGATGGTCAACGAGGCGCACGAGCGGACGACTCAGCTACTCACTGAGAAGCGCGACGAGGTCGAGAAGGTCGCTCAGCTTTTGCTCGCCAAGGAGGTTCTCTCCCGGTTCGTCCTTTTCCTCCTTTCCTCCCTTCGAACGCAGGACTGACGAGGAGCAACGCAGCGACGATATGATTGCTCTCCTTGGACCTCGGCCGTTCGAGAAGGACGACCCTTACGACGAGGCGATGCTCGGTTCTCCCGCTGCTGGAGCTCCTCCTCCCCCTCCCAAGCCCCAGGGAGGCGACTCGAAGAAGGATCACCCGCTCGGCGAGGGTATCGAGGGAGGAGGAGGCGTGCAGGTGCCTCACCCGCAGGGGATCGAGGCGGGAGTGGCGAGCACCAAGGCCGAGTTGTGATTTAGGTTTCTAGTGGTTCTTACTCTTGTATAGTCGCATCCTTCCTTATAACCCTACACAATACACCTCTCCTAGATCCTGCAATGGTCTCTTCGCACTGGCAACCGACGTGAACAAGCTTCGTCGCGACTTGGCAAGACGCGCTTTGACCTTGAGCCGAATCGAGTTCCTCTTCTCTCTCTTCCCTTCAACTCTCCCGAGTCTGGAAAACTGTCACCGCACGCCGTGAATGGTTCCACCAGATCCACCGCAACCCCAGCCCTTCCCCTCGACGTCCCGACCCACGGCGCCGCCTCCAACTCCACCGCGCATCACTCAACCCTTCCTCTTCAGCTCCCTCCGCTCCGTTTGGCAAGGACTCTGCAGCGCCGCTGGGTCTGAAGTAGCGGGGTTTCTTAGGGGAGTCTCGGCGGAGCCGGGGGAGGAGGTGGGGCAGAAGAGGGCGAGGAGGGAGTCGAGTGCTGGAACGGCTAGAGGGAGGTCGGAGGGACGAGGGGGGAAGAGAAGGAGGACGGGGAGTGAGAGCAGTAGAGACGTGTTCGTCTTTGATGAGCGTGCGTCGACTTTCCTCTCCTTGCTCAAGGCGAAGGCGTTGTTTACTGACTGCTGGGTGCCGGTGCAGCTCCTCCCCCTCTCCCGCCTCTCTCCCAAGCCAACATCCTCGCAGCTTCCTACAAATCCCGCTCCTCCACTCGCTCCTCCGCCCCTCCTCCAGCTCGCAAAGGCCTCCACTCGCTCACGGGCAAGCGCAAGCTCCTCCCCTCCGACTCTGCCGCGCGCTCAACGCACCACGTCTGTTTCTCCCTCCCCGCCTCGCAGTCGACATCGGAACTTCAGGCGACGAGGGTGGTCGAGGAAATGTTTAGGATGCAGGAGGAGGGGATGGGGAGGACGCCTGGGAAGGGGAAGGAGCGGGAGCAGGTGGATTCGGTGTTGGTGGGGGATATGGACGTTTCGAGGGCGTGGAAGGAGGCGAAGGAGGAGGATAGGAAGGCCAAGGATAGGAGGAGGATCGAGGAGCTCGAGGAGGAGGTCAAGAGGCTGCGAGATGAGGTGCGTTTTCCGAACTGCGACGTGGTTGCGACGCTTGCTCGGATGCTGATCCCTCTGAATTGCAGCTCTCTTCGGGAAAAAAGGACGACCGAGGGACGAAGTCTGGAGCCAGCCCTTCTACTTCATTCTTCCGCTCGCCGTTCAAGTCCGCACCTCCTCCTCCTCCTCCTCCTCCGCCGCCCCCACCTCCCCCTCCTCCCCCTCTCGGGTTCAAGCCCAACTGGAAGAATGGCGGTCCTGGCTCAGTACTTTCCGATGCTCGTGCCGCTCTCAGGGTCCGTCTATACGCTGCCTTCCCAAAGTTCGAACTGACCTCGTTCGCCCTTCGCAGAAGACCCCGCCGCAAAACAAGCAACGTCGACTTTCGGCAGTCGGTCCACCTGGGGGACAGGAACAGGTCGACATGAGCGCGTTCCTGAGTGAGCTGGCTGGCTTCAAGCTCAAGCGAATCCCGGAACGCCGCGAGACCAAGAAGGCGCCTACTACGGAGATCCAGGATGTGCTTCGTGCGTTCCCTTCTTCTCGTCTCCCATCTTCAGGAATCTGATTGAACGTGCAGAACAAGCCTTCAAGCGCAAGTTTGCCAAGGCGCACGGCACGCCTGTACACGCTTCGGCCGCGTCCCATCGAGCCAACCCCGCCTGGTCCACTCCTCGACCTTCGACCTCGCGCACTCCTGCCCTTTCGGAAGCATCTACAGCCTCGGCTACAGCCACAACCACAACCACAACCGTCTACGGCCGCGCCGTCTCCACCGACTCCATCACCACCTCCACCGGACCTCGTCCACCTTCGCACGCCGGATCCGCCGACGACACCCTCTCTCCCCCAGCGAGTCTCCCTGACGCAGAACCCGTCCCTCCTCCCGAGCCTTTCACCTCCGACTCCTCCACACTTCTACCCGCGCATCCTCGCATCCCCCGCGCAGCGCGCAACGCCTCCCTCAACGCTCTCTCAACCTACGAGACCTTCCCCCCTCCTCCCTCCCTATCTTCCTCCTCCAAACGCCTCTCTTCCTCCATCTACATCGACCCTGCCACTCTCTCCCCCGATCCCACTCGCCCTTCCTCCTTCGCCATTACCAACGAGGACCTCGCCACTCCCTCAGACGCTTTCGCCTCTCGACCTCGGAAGAACCCCAGTCCTCCCGACGTAAACGTCTCGCGCCCCATCACGCCGGGAAGGAAGAAGGCTGCCGAACTCGCCAAGAAGCGGAAAGCGAGCGAAGGGACGAGTCCAAAGCGGGTTCTTCGCGCGAGGACGCAGACGGTTTTCGACGACGATAATTCGGGGAGGGAGGGAAGAGGATCTTACGTCCTCCCCAAGCCACCGAAGCATTCGAGGTCGAAGTCGGTGAGGGACTTGGGAGAGGAGGGGGAGAGTGGCGAGTATTTTGCGGTCGGGAGTAGGGAGCCGGATCCGAGTGATGTGGTCGGATGGGGAGTTGGGGCTGGGGCGCTCGGAGGGAGTGGGAAGGAGTGGGAGAGAGATAATGGGGAGGGATGGGAGTTGCGCACGACGCGATGAGGAGGGTCCCTTTTCGGTATTTTGGATTTGCAGGGCTGTAGTTGCTTCGTTTTCTATGCATTCGCAGCTCGTTGACTTGGTTCGTGTCCTCGGGGAGGAGAGAGAGGCACGAAGCGAGGACGCGGTGGCGATTCGACACGTTGTTGGCCTTGCTCTTCGAACTCGCCCTTCTCTCCTACTCGCTGGAATGATGTTGTACGATCCGGTATCTTAGTTGAGGGTATGGATGCTATGGTATCTAATTCTCCCTCACTCCTCTCCCTCTCTCTCCCCTCCCACCTTCGCCAATACGTCCCCAAACTCCCCGACGAGCGCCTTCGTCTCCTCCACTAACGCCCGGAGCGCCTCCGCCCTCGTCCACGCCCTCGTCCTCCCCTCCTCCCCCTCCTCATCGAAAGCTCCTCCTCGCAACATGGGGTGATCGATCACCACCTCGCCGAAAACGACCTGGACGGTCCGAAGGCGCTCCACGGTCCTTCGCACGAGCGCCGAGGAGCTGATGTAGGAGGAGAAGTCGTTGGTCGGGGAGGAGGGCTCGACGTAGTCGAATGCTGGAGCGGAGACGAGGCCGAGGTGCTGGATCTGGGGGAAGTGGCTTGTCGTGGGGGAGGAGGAGGCGACGATGGGAACGTAGTCGCGTGCGTAGACAGCGAGGGTCGGTCGAAAGGGGGATGAGCCTCGAGAGCGTGCGCCGGGCGTTGGCGAGCCCCCTCCGACGGGACGGTTCTCGCCAGAACCCTTGGATCGAGAGGGCGTACGGGAGAGGAGGGGTTTGGCGAAGACGTTCGATCCGCGTCGCTTCTCCGGAGTCGAGAGCGAGTCCTGTCGCTGGAGCCGGGAGGGAGAGGCGAAGCGGCAAGCGACGAGCTTTTCGCGCATGAAAAGGCGGAGGAAGAGGAGGAGAGGGCTGGGGTATAGGCTGAGGAGCTCGAACGTCGACCAAAGGAGGTGGTCGGCGATGGTGACCTGGAGGCGAGGGGTTCGTCCGTTCGAATGCGACGCCGGCGTCCAGTCCACCGCCGAGCGCGACGCGCGTGGCGAAGGAGACGGAGTCAGGAGCGGTCCGTCTCCGCTGAGGAGGAAGGCCCCTCCTCCCCGCTCCAGCAGCTCCCGAAGAAATGAGGCCAGCTTTAGCCACGCTCCCTTTGCTCGCGTCAAATCCTCTTCGCCGAGGATGATCGCAGCCTTGATGACCTGCAACGCCATCGCGATCGTCGCAGAAGGCGAGCGACCCGTGGTCGACGAGCGTCCTTGAGGTGTCGAAGCCGCCTTGATCGCGTAGCCGACGATTCGGAGCCATGCTGCCTGCGACCGATCTCTTTCCGTCGTCGTCTGGATCCCGGTGGGAGGTTGTTCACCAAAGGCGACTGCGAGAGGGAAGACGAAGGTCGAGAGGAAGGCCGCTGAAGCCGTTTGGCGGTCGAGCTCCGCGAGGACGTCGGAGTTGGAGTTGGCCAGCCAGGCTGCGACGAGACGAATCGTGGCTCGGTGACTGGGGAGATGCTTCGTGCCGGCAAAGGCGGAACAGGCGTCGAGGGCTGGTCCGATGATCTTGGACGTAACTATTGCGGCGATGGCAGGGTCGTCCTTGAGCCCGAAGTCTTGCTGCAGCCGAGCAAGGGCGTCAAAGAGGACGGTGCTGCAATGGGGAGGTCTTTGTATTGTCCAGAGCAGCGGGTTTGGGGGAGAAAGACGCACAAGTCGACGAGGTTGATGTACAGTCGTACGAACGGCGCAATCTCGTTCAAGAAGCCGAGAACCTGCGCGCTCGTTGGCGCAGTTCCCGGCCCAAGAATGCTGAGCGCGTACTTGTCGATGAACGCTGCCGACGCCTTTGTGCTGCTCGGGCTGGGCCCCTTGAGAGTGAGCCGGACGATGTCGAGGATCTTGCGCAGCGACGACGTTCCGAGCTCGCCTCCGCAGGCGTGGAAGGCTTCGACGAGGAGGAGGAACGACCGTCGCATCGAGAGCCAGGTTGCGGCCTCGTCGCCAGTCGTGCTTTCGATCTCGTCGACGTCCTGCTTGCCGTCCGTGCTCGTCGAGGCTCGGCCCTGCTCCTCGCGACCTTGAGCCTTCGTCGTCGGTTCAGACCGTCCCGGGACTCGTCCCTTGGTCCCGCCGCCCTTGCCGAAGACGACTGCGAGGGCTTCGATTCCTTCCTGCAGGAGGGCCTTGGCCTTCTCCGAGGCCTTGAAGAAGCTGGGGAGGAGGAGGCGAAAGAGGGTGAGGAATTCGCCGGCGCGGGTGGTGGTGGGGCCGTAGGCGATGACGGTGAGGAAGAGCTTTACAGCGTTGTCGGTCGAGAAGGGCTTGGTGTCTCCGAGGGCGGCTCCGAGGCGAGAGGAAGACTGGGCGTCCGTCTGGGTGAAGCTGGCGAGGAAGACGTCGGGCTTGTCGTTCGCTTGGTAGATGAGAGCTTCGCCTGCGGAAGAGAAACGAGGTCAGCGCAAAGCCTGCTGAGCTTGCGACGCCAACTGCTCACGCTCTTCTCGCTCGTTGGCGCCTCGAATCCCAGCGATATCAGCGACATCGATCGACTGCATCTGGAGAGCCTCGATGAGCTTGAAGAGGTCGTCCGCCATCGCCAACCGAGCCGGTTCGTCGCTCCTCGCCAGGAAGACCGGCGTGAGGGCTCCAAAGGCCTGGAAGACGAACGACTCGGCGTGCGAGCGGAAGAACCGCTGCCAGGCGTACTGCACCGAGCTCCGGATCGGCTCGTTGTCGCGCGCGTCGACGAACACCTTGAAGAGGGAGGGGACGAAGAGGGCGAACCCGTTGCTCGACGAGAAGAGGCGCCGGAACCGCGTCGATGCCAGCATGCAGAGGCGGAGGACGAGGCCTACGAGGTTCGTGTCGTCTCCGTGGACGAGGAGGATCCGGTTGACGCCGTCAAAGAGGATCGCGAGTTCTTCTCGCGCGTTGAAGTTGCGACCGAGCCCTTGAAGGACCTGGAGGAGCGCGAGAAGCCACGACCGCGCGACGAGTGCTGAGATGCTCCGCTCGTCCTGCTGCACTCGCGGCATCTTTGCGACGACGATCGGTCCTCGTGGCAAGAACGTCTTGGCGTCGAGTGTTGCTGGGAGTTCGGCCATCGACGGGAGGGACAGTTGGCCGAGGAGCTTCTTGAGCGTGTACGCCTCGCGTGGCGTCCTACGAAGGTAGCCCTCCGCGATCGAATTCTGAGCGACCCGGACGAGGGCGATGCGGAAGGTCGTCGAGTCGATGGCAAGGCGTCGGAAGGGCGAGGGGTCGTCGAATGGCTTGCTTCGAGGGAACATCGCTGTTCGCAACGACGCACCCTCGTACCAGAACGCTCCGGTCGAGAGGAAGAGAGGCTCGACCTTGTTCTTTCGCAGCTCTCGAAGCGAGAACTCGGAGACGAGAGGTACGAGGGCGGCAGCGGCGGGGAGGGTGAGGGCGAAGAGTTGGAGGGAGTTGAGGGCATTGGGATCTCGTGACAAGCCCTTGAGGATCCCTCCAAGGTGGTTGAAGAGGTGATGGGCGGCGCCGCAGGGGAGAATGGCCTGGATGGAGAGGAGTTGGCGAATTTGGCGGATGGCGACGAGTTGCTGGTCGAGCGTTCCGGACAAGTCGACGAAGAGCGGTCGCAGGAGTGCTCTAGGATCGTCTCGAACTGCAAAAGAGACGTCAGTGAAGGTTCTCAGCAACTGGGATGTAGAAACAACTAACGAAAGGTGACGAGAACCTCTCGAGAAGTGACTGCGACGCCAGCGTCGGGATCCTGGAGGAGCTCGCTGAGTCGAAGGAAGACTGCCGCGATCGCCGACGTGACGAGCGCCTTCCTCTTCCCACCAAACTTGGCGCTCCCCGCACTCGAGTTCCGTCGCAAGAGCGTCGTAGGCTTTCCCGGCGAAGGAGGCACCTCGAGCGACGCGTCCTGCGCGATCTTGGACCATGGAAGGAGGGAGAGCGGGCAACGCTGCCGTTCCGTGAGGGCTTGTTTGTCGGTTCGCTCGTCCCAGCCGAGCTCCATCAGCGCGCGTCGTACTTCTGGAGGGAGAGAGCTGCCAAGCTGCAGTCGTGCGTCCTCGGGGAGCTCAGGAGCGACGTAGGCCGCTGAGAAGGAGGGTTAGCCGCCGGTGTCTAGAAGAGTGAGGACAAGGCGCACCTGTGCCAACTTCGAGAGGAACAAAGGAGATTTGCTGACGGCCGACTTCGAACGGCTTCCTGCGCGAACGATCGGCTGAGGGCTGGGAGAGGATGTCGAATCTGGAGGAGAAGAGCGAGGCGAGGCGAGTGACGACAGATAATCGAACCGATGCTGAGGTGCTGATGGAAGGGGAGTCAGATGGAAGGACGAAGCTGCTTCGTTCGCCAGCTCACCTCTTGATGTCGAGGGAGATAATGTCGTCGAGAGCCGTCGGGATCTTCTCCGCGCAAAGCATGATGAGGAAGCTGTGGAAGTTGAGACCGTTAGCTCGACTGCGAGCGGAGGAACGGTGCGCGACGAACCTCTCAGGAACAAAGACCGGTGGGTTCCGATCATCCAAACCCGCCCACGCCATCGGACATAGGGTCCTCAGTTCCTCCTCCTCGAGACTGCTATGCACCGCAACGAGAAGCACGAGGAGCGACGGCAGTGGCGCAGGATTGAGGGTGGAGAGGAACGCGATCCGGGCCTTGAGCCTTTCCGCCGCGAGCTTCTTCGCCTCTGAAGAGCTGGCGACGACAACACTCGTCTGCGCGCTCCCCCTCAGAACAAGTTTTGAAGAAGGGAGAGAAAAGGCGACGCACCTTAGGAAGCTTGTCCGCCTCGGTCCCAACGCTCTCGTACAGGAACTTGACCGCGTCAAACGTCCTACTCGCCTCCGCCAGCGTCTGCGACGTCACCTCAATCCCGCTCTGCTCGAACGCCGGAATTCCCTTCTTCGGCTCGAGGGTTGCGGTGTCGCCTACGGTGCTCGAAGCGGCCCAGACGATCGCTCGGGCGAGCCAGATTGGTCTGCGACGGCGCCGATCAGGGAACGGCGTAGCTGTGGAAGAGAGGACGACGAACCGGTGAGAGGGCTTGCTGAGCATTCGCAGCTCGAAGAGGAGGGTGCAGATGAGGATCCTCTGCGAGATCGGCAAAAGCGACGCTTGCTCCTGTACTTCTCATCAGCCACTTCCCCCGCTCGCACCCCCAAACAAAACTCACCCTCGCCTGCAAGAAAACCGCAAACCTCCCCTCAAACGCCTCCGCAAACCTCTCCGCCTTGTCCCTCTCCACCGCGCTCTGTCACCCTCATCAGCCCCGTTCCCGCTCCGAAAGAGCGAAAGGAACTCACCCCTTTCTCCCTCACCTCCCTCACGCAAACAACCATCTCCACCAATCCGGCCAACTGCCCCATCCTCGCCCTCTCCCACCCTCCCGCACTCGCACCTCTCAAGTCCGACAACAGCGCCACAACCATCATCTCTGCGTCCCTCAGCAGGAAGTCGATCGGGCCGAGGAGGGAGGAGAGGTGTAGGACTGTTGAGAGGGAGGCGGGGGAGGAGGTGGAGGCGAGAGAGAAGAGGGGTTTGAAGAAGGATTGGGGGTGGAGTGAGGCGAGATGGTGGAGGAGGGGAAGGAGGGGAGATGGGTCGGTGAGAGTCGTTAGGCGCTGTTGAGGGTTGTTAGCGGGGTTCACAGCATGGGCAGAAAAGGACGAACCTCGAAGAAAGTCGGCAGCAACGCGTTCGCCATTCCGGCGCTGACGGCGTCTTCCATCCCCAACAACAGCGCTCCGACGATCCCTACCAGCCCCGTTCCAGGCAAATCCCTCACCGCCCTCCTCAGCACCTCCACCGTACCCTTCTTATCCACCCTCCACGCCTCGCCAACCCACTTCTTCGCCTCTCCCACCTCTCCCATCCCCCCGCTCTGCTGCACCTCCACGAGTGAAAGGGGGGAAAAGAAAGCGAGGTAAGCAAACGTGAGATGATTCCTCACGAGCGGATCAAGTGCGGGGAGGTCGGTTCGGGGGAAGTGTGTAGCGAGGAGGGCGTAGAGGGCTGGTTGGCGTGCGGGTCGCGTTGGAGCTGGGGCGAAGATGTCGGAGGAGGGGATGGGGAGAGAGGGCGCTAGGAGGAGGTGGGCGGAACGAGCGAGGAGGGCGAGGAGGGTGGGTGCGGTCGAAGGTCTCGTGAGCCAGTATTGGGCGAGGAGGGACGAGGA
Organism: Glaciozyma martinii; assembly: GCA_025758715.1. Classification (NCBI taxonomy): domain Eukaryota; kingdom Fungi; phylum Basidiomycota; class Microbotryomycetes; order Kriegeriales; family Camptobasidiaceae; genus Glaciozyma; species Glaciozyma martinii. The sequence goes on along the minus strand of JANGFH010000395.1, from coordinate 3,332 downwards.
GAAGAGGTATTCCCTGAGAGGAGGCTCGGAGGATAGGGAGAGGAGGAGGAAGGAGTGAAGGGTGATGAGCTGGGCGAGTTGTTGGGGGGGGGGGGGGGTGGGGGAGGGGAGGGGGAGGGAGAGGGCGGATGCGATGGCGTGGGGATCGGGAGTGAGGAGTGCGCCAGTTGCGAGGCGGTGGAGGAGAGAACAGATAACAGGTAGGATGTTGGAATCGGAGGAAGGGGAGGAGGACAGAGCGTAGGTGAGGTGAACGAGGGCGGCGAGGAGGGATTGGAAGGCGAGAGGAGCCGCGGGGTGGGTCCAGAGTTGCAGATTGACTGAGGTCGAGAGTGTTGATTCGAGTGTGCTGGAGATGCGCGTCTGTGCTGTCGTTAGTCCCAACACATTCCGGGAGAGCGGAAAAAACGCACGCGCAGCTCGGCGCTCTCCCATTCCATCGCCTTGAGCAGCCATCTCCACCTCTCCATCTCCTCCTCGACATCTCCAGGTGCGTAATCTCCACACATCTTCGTAAAGACCTCGAGCGCAAACCGCGCAATTCCCTCGTTCTCCCTCGAGAGCGATCCCCGAAAGAAGGTCGCGAGCAAGGAGAGGACGCCGGCCTGATCTGGCAGCCTCCCCACGACGCGGTACCGATCTAGCGTAGCTCCCAGCAACCTCAATCCTTGAACCACGTCCGTTCTCGCCACTCCCTCGCCTCCCCCTGCAGCGCTCCCGGCCCTCCTCCTCCCAGACGAGCCTGCCGGAGGAGGTGCTCCCGCCGTCCCTCCTCCGCGAAGAAGCAGCTCCACCTGCGCCAGCTCGTCTCCGAATCGCTGCTGCGTGCTCAGCTCCGGCATCTCCTTCTTCCTCCGCCCAGCGCCCACGAGCCGCGCGAACCCTCCCTCTCGCACAGGGGTGTTCCTCCCGCTCCCCGTCCTGTCTCCCATCCCTAGCCGACTGGGGTAGTGGAGCTCTCCTGGCGCAGTCGGGTGGAGTACGGGCCATACGTGTCGCGTTGGAGTCTGAGGAGGGAGGACCCGACGGCGGATGGCGTCCCAGCCGTGCTGCTTTGGCGTCGAAGGGCCAGAGGAGGTCGGAGGAGATGCAGCGTCGTAGGAAGGGTAGGATGGTTGGGATACGATGATTGGGGCAGGGCGGGACGAGGTGCGGCTTGGAGGGATCGCGGGGGAGCTGCTGCTGTTGTTGCTGGGTGGTGGAGTCGAGGACGCCATTCCGCTTGCGAACGATCCACGCCGCGCTAAGGCTGGCCCAACACGATCGTGGCTACCTAGCTGAGGAGCACTCTCGCGGGAAGGGAGGTGTGAGTACGAGCAAGGGAGCTCGCCGTCACGCAGCAAGTTGTCTTGTTGATTCGCGTCGACCAACCTCTTCCTCCTCCATTTCACTCCCTATCCTCGTTCTTTTTGGTGTTCTTCAGCGACCAAGTTCAAGCTAAGACGAAGGTTGTTTTGCAAGCCCCTCATCGCCCGACCACCCCTCCTCGACAAGCCTCTTCCCTCCTTCCTCCTCCCTCCCCTCCACCGCACCAACTCCACCCCACCTCTTGCCCGCAATGGCCGATCTCACCGTCAAGGACCTCGTCCTTCTCCGACGCTCCATCCTCCGCCTGCTCTATATCCCCACCGCCGCCAACAAAGCCCTCGCGCGTCCTCTCCTCCACCGCCTCCTACGCGGCACCGCGCAGCTCGAGGAATCAGGAAACGAGGATGGAACAGGAGAGGACGTGGACGAGCTCTGCCTATACTGGTGCGAGGCGTACGCGCAGCACGAGTTCTGCGCCCTCGGTCCCAGTGCGCCGGGGAAGAAGTCGAGCGGAGATATGGGGACTGCGATGTGGCGCGACGCGCACGACGACGATTCGGTCCCAGGCGCCTACGTCCTCATCCCCCTCGCCTGCGACTGGGCGCGCGCTGGGATCCTACGTTCTCAGTTGTCGCTCAAGGCCGGGGACGTCAGTGGCGCGACGGGGGGTTTCGGTGGGATTGAGGCAGCGATGCAGAAGGCTTTGTGGGGGTTCGATCAGCATTTGACGTGGAGGGGGGATTGCGGACATCCAGAGGTTGGCGAGAGCGATCTCGCTGACCTCGAGATGGAGTATGGGAATTATTGGGATGCGTTCTAGGGGGCGGCGGAGGACTATGTCGACCTTGTCGAGGCCACCAAAAGCGTTGTCAAGGCGGAAGAGCACTGCAGGAGGCTGCAGATGATCATTGGCTGGTTCGAGAATGATCTGCAGCAGCACGGGGAGATGGACGACGAGAACGAGAACGACAACGACGGGAACGGGGATGAGGAGGACGAGGAGGACAAGAAGGATGGGAGGAAGTGGGTCAATCAGGAGGACAGGGACGGCGTCGAGGGAGAGGTCGTAGAACTGGTGGAGAAGGCAGCGATCCTCGCGTTCGAGATGGCGAGCGTCGACATCTAAACGCCGCCAGGCGGATCGAGCGAACCTCTCTGCACTGTCTTCCTATTTTATAACGGTCGCGGAAGCTCGAAGGCTCGGACGACAAGGTGAGCTCCCTTTCCCTCCCTCTCGCCAGCGTCTCGCTAACTCCCTTTCCAGCTGTCGATCGTATCAAGCGCTGCTGTACCAACTCCCGCTACACCAACTCAGATGCCAGCGCTCAACTCGCCAAGGTCCGTCAAGGCGCTTCTCTGTCGTCCGTCGTCGCTGACTTCTCCCTGGGCTTGGTGCAGCTGCAGAAAGCGCTCGTGAGGCAATTCGCACTGGCTAGTGTCGACGATATCGCGGGAAGGAAACTTCTCACGGACGAGCTCGCCGTGGTTCGGGCGAAGCAGCAGGCATTGCTCGATGAAGAGGGGTCGGAGGAGGAGGAGGAGGAGGAGGAATCGGACGAGGAGGAGTCGGATGGGGAGTGTCTGCTGTCGCCTGTAAATGTCGCTGTTGTATCTGCCGCCCCCTCGAGAGCTGCTTGCGAAGCTCGCTGGATCGTTTGGATTAGAAAAGTGTTTGTTGGCTGTGAGAAACCGTCACCCAGCCAGCCAGCCAGCAGCTCGACAACGGCAATCCCTGCGAATCCTCCCCACAAAAAGCCGCACCACCAACCAGCCCGCTCGACACCTCGTTCTTCCATCCCCGCCCTCCCCCTCCCTCCTCTCGACCGATGGCGATTCCGAAACCCCCAACGCTCGACGCCCTCTTCACCCTGCGCCTAACCCTCCTCGACCTCCTCCCCCCCACCCCCTCGCTCTCCCAAAAAGCCACCGCGCGTCCCCTCCTCTCCGCCCTCCTCACCGGCCTCTCCTCCCTCCCCCCCCCCCCCTCCCCCCCCCCCCTCCCCCACCCGGGTCCCCCCGCCCCC
>JANGFH010000394.1:0-39390 GCA_025758715.1 Glaciozyma martinii | reverse complement strand
AGGGAAGTCGATGGGAGGGGGAGGGGGAGGGGAGGGGAGGGGAGGGGAGGGGGAGGGGGAGGGGTAGGGAGGGAGGGAAGGTAGAGTCGAAGAGGTCGTCCAAACCAACATAAAATGCACAAGAAAAGGGGAATCTCCATCAATAACCGTCCTCCTATAGCCCCTTCCGGGATGAACTCTTGACCCTCATGCTCAGCACCACCTCGCAAAACCGCGCCAACGCCCCCATCCCCTCCTTAGTTCCAGCACAGCACCAATCACCACCACGAGTCCCCGAATCCTCGACGGTCGACCGAAAGGCGAGTCGAAGGGTCGAACGAAGCGTGAGCCGGCCGTTGTCGTCTACCCCTATGCGAACGCTTCGCGCGACCCCATGACTCCCAACGACGCCCGCCCTGCCCTCCTCCTCAACCTCACGCATAAGATCCATCCGGCCTTTGACCTCCGATCCGGCGTCGTCCACCCCGCCATTCCTCAACCCAGCCCTCCAACAACCAAAGATGAACGGTACCCACCCTCCCTCATAAAGTCCTTCAAATCGTTCCACTTGACGCCAAAGCTGAGGTTGCCGACGTAAACCCTGCACTCCTTCTTGCTCCTCTTGGCCGCCTCAGTCGCCGCGATCTCCCTCGAGAACGCCTTCTTGGCCGGATCGAACTCGCGGCTGCCTTCGCGCTCCGAGCGACGTCCTTCGGGGACTCCGGCCCATTTGGGCTCGGCGGACTTGCTGTCGGTGTCCATTCGGCGAGGAGAGCGGGAGCGAGAACGGGAGGAGGCGCGGCGGGGGGAGCGCGAGCGTTCGCGGCGGACGGGGGAGCGAGAGCGGTCGGAACGGTGGCGAGGAGGGGAGCGGGAGTTGGAGCGGCGGCGGTGGCGAGTAGAGCGCTGTGCAGAGTGAGAGTGGGTTAGCAAAAGCTCGAGCGAGAACAGAGAGGAGGTGAAGAGACACCGGTGGTGTCCTCCGGTTTCCGGTTTCCAAAAGGTTTCGGAGACGCAGCTATTTGCTCCTTTAGAGCTTCGTCATGCTTTCGCTTCAGACAGATTGCGCTGCCAGGAAGCCATGGAGGAGCAAACGCAAGCAGAGCTGCCGCTTCAGGGACGCGAGCGCCCCATCTGAGCGAGAAGCACTGTGTGCGCTCGTCCTCTCGACGCGTTCTGCTCCTTGTACCCTCTCCATACATTCTCCCACGCCACTGGCTCGAGAGAAGGAAGAGCTTCACCACGAAGCGGTTCCCTCGTCCTGCTCCACGCTAGCTCTGCTCTCCCTCTCCTGCGCCCTCCTCTCTCCTTCAACAGGATACCCCAGGGCACAGCAGTCGACGAATAGAACACACGTAGCCAGGAGCTGCGTCGTGAGGAGCAGCTCCCACCCTCGCGAAGTTGCCCGTCCGCTCTGCGCCCCGCCACCTCCTCACCATGACTCGGCCGCGCTCCTGCTCTCCCCTTCCCGTACCCCATACCCCGCCTCGCGCCTCCCCTTCCCCATAGAACCTTGGAGCGCCCACTTACAGCATCCTGATCCCGGTCGTCGTACGCTGCGAGGCGAGAAGGGACCATGGTCAGCAACCGAAACACAAGGCGCGCGTGGTCCACCCGACAGCGGTTCGGGCGCGAGAGCGGGGGCCTAACCTGCGTCCCTGATGCCGGTCTTGTCGTCCTCGTAGCTGTCGGGCAAGGTGAAGGTCAGCGAGGGAGCCGAGGGGCGGTTTGAAGCTGGAGAAAGACGAACGTGTCTGCGGGTGGAGCTGCTGAGGCGGGGGCGAGACTGGTCAGCGCTGCTCTTCACTGTACACTCCCTAGAGCGTTCACGTACACATCGTTGCTGCAGTCAAAGTTGGCGAGTGTTGAGGAGGAGGACGGCGAGCAGCCCACTCAACCTCAGCGCTGCCTCGCCGTCTGTTTCCTCCTCTCGCGATCTCCCCCAGACGCTCCTCCTCCCTGAGCTCCTCGCGCTTCCCTTTGTCCTATCCCCCTTTTGTCCTCTCTGAAACTCTCTCTTCCTTTCCCTCTTGCGCTCCTGCTTCTTGCTCGTACGAACTACGCCAAAGGTAAGCCATTCGGAGCTGACTTCCCTGCCCTCGAATGGGAGAGTGCAGCAGCTCTCCCCGGCTCAATGACGAGTGCGGCGGGTCAAGTGGCTCGACTTGGGCCGGGAAGCGAGCCATGGAGGGGCACTGAGAACTGCTGGAGCTGACGTTAGGACCCACACAGCACCATGGCCTCCACATCCGACTACATCCCTTTCGCCGCGCGTCCTGGCTGGTCCGACCTCACTCCCATCCCCCAAGCCGACGCACCCAACGCTCTCGTTCCTATCGCCTACACGGAGAAGTGTGCGTCCATCGCGAGCGCTGTGTGGAGCTTCGAGAGAAAGGGAGCTGATGGTGCTGGTGCACAGATCGCGATGCTATGGACACCTTCCGCGCGCTGGTCAAGGTGGATGAGAAAAGCGAGAGGGCGCTCGAGGTCACGGGCGTGTTGATTCGGATTAACCCGGGCCATTACTCGATCTGGTGAGCTTGTCGCGCGAGGAACTGGAGGACGTTGCTGACGGCGCAGTTGCTGCTTGCAGGGCGTACCGGGCTCAGACGCTTCTCGCGCTCCAAGGAGACCTCTCGAAGGAGCTTGATCTGATGGATGAGCTGGTGCGAGAACACATCAAGAGCTACCAAGTCTGGTGCGTTCCTCCGCCCCTCCTTCGACTCCCTCGCACTCGCTCCTCCTACACCCGCTCCTCTCCCTCTCCCACTCGCGCTCTACGTTGTGAATTATAGCTAACCAGAACCGCCCCGCAGGCAACATCGCCGAACCATAGTCACCGCTCTCAACTCTGGTTCTCGCGAGATCCCCTTTACGACCCGAGCACTCTCCTTCGACTCGAAGAACTACCACACCTGGGCCTACCGCCAATGGGCTCTCTGCTACTTCTTCTCTCCCTCCGCCTCTTCCTCCCCCTCCTACCCCGTTCCTACTGTCTCCCCTGAAGACTTGGAAAGCATCTGGGCCGGCGAGCTCGCATACGTCGACGAGCTGCTCGTGGCGGACATCAGAAACAACAGCGCGTGGAACCACCGATTCTTCGTGACGATGGAAAGCTCGCGAGCGCAGAGTGGGGACTCAGCGGCGACGCTGGTGCAGGAGATCGCGTACGTCCTCCTTCCCTTTCCCGCCTTGCGTTCGCTCATCCTTCTTTATTTCCAGATACAGCAAATCCAAGCTCGCTCTAGCCCCCAACAACCCCAGCGCATGGAACTACCTCCGCGGGTCTGTCCCTCGCCTCCTCTCCCCCCACGTCGCTAACCCTCCGCACAGGATCCTCACACACACCACAACTCCTCTCTCCCTCCTCATCCCTTTCGTCTCCCCTCTCGCAATCCTTTCTTCCGCACCTTCAGCAGCAGCGGACGACCCCCCGATCTCGGATAAGGCGCAGCTTCCTGCGCCGCTGGCGATTGAGTTTCTGGCGGACGCGATGGCGCAGGAGGGTGGCGAGAAGGGAGCTCAAGCGGCCGAGGTACGTTTTCTCGTTCTTTTCGCTCCGGTCCTGGAGAAGCTGCGAAGCTGACGCACGTTGCGATGACCAGCTCTTTAGGTCGCTGGTCCAGTTTGACCCGATTCGGAGCAAGTACTGGGAGTTTAGGGCGGAGGAGAGTGTTGGGGTCAAGGTGCAGTAGTTGGGTTGGTGGCTGTAAGATTCGGGTAGCTGTGGACGTGCGGGTGGACGTGCGGGCGCGAGGAGAGCGAGACTGTTGTGGGCTCGTTGCGACGCTTTTTTCTTCTTCTTCGTTTGTACTTCTGCTGTAGCGCTTTCTGCTTTCTACAGCATCTATTAATACACGCAAAGTTCAGGAACGAGGCGAGTTGCGAGCGAGATAGGCGGCTGTGCCGAATTCTAGGCCCCTGGCCGCTCCCGCCTACTCCAAGGTTCGCGCCGTGTCCTTTTGTTCTCTCCCTCCGCCCCTCCCCAGCTCAAATCCCAACCCAGCTCAATCCTATCCATCTTCCGCGCAAGCTCCAAGCTCATCTCCCTCGTATTCCCTCGCGTACTTTCGCACGGAGCTCTTTCCGAGACTCAGGACCCACCCTCCTCGTCGTCCCACTTTTCCACTCCCCCACGCCTCTCCCCTCAAGTCGTTCCACGCGTTCAGGCACAGGTAAGTTCCTTTCGGTGGTTTCCTCGGCGTGCAGAGTAGCTGGGAGAGCAGGGAAGGGAGAGGGGATCGATGAGGTCGTCAGTCAACGGTGGTCTCGGGGAGGCTGGCGAGCCCCCCCGAGGCGCACTGGACGCTGGTCGACCTTTCAGAGCTTGCTTTGGCGGCGGTTCAGGTTGGCGGAGGGCTGGAAAAGGCTTTGAGGAAGGGGAGGGCGTCGTTGAGGAGGCCAGGGCGGTGCTTTGTCTCCAAAGGAGGGTTGCTGTTGAGAGCCGGAGATGATTGCCAGCCACGTGCAGGGAAGCTCCTCTGTGTTCGCCTGCGTAGGGAGGCTACTGGGGACCGGTGGAGCTGGGGAACGACGGGTAGGATGGTCGAACACGTCGAGGCGGCTCCTCGAGATAACACTGTCGAAGCCTCCCGCCGGGAAGAGGAAAAAGAGAGGCTTGCAGGAGTACGAGGCTTGCAGGAGTACCCGAGAGCTTGCTCGGAGTGCTTGTCTTCGCCTGAGTCGTCCAGGAGAACAGCTGCCGATTGATGCGGTGCTGGCACTTGGCAGGGCTACGACGCTGGCAGGGCTTCTGCCTATGCACAGCTCTGCGAGATCCAGCACTCGTCCAGACTCTGCACGACACCGAGCTTGACTTCGTTGGAGCTGCAACTGACCTTCTGCCTTTCACAGTCTTACGCTCGAACCCGAACCTCTCCTCGACCCTCCCTCCCCACTTGAATCATGTGCGGAATCTTCTCCTACTGCAGCTTCCTCTGCGAGCGCGTACGTTCCTTCTTCCTTTCTCCCTTGTAGAGCCTAGCTAACGCAAGCTCTCGCAGGACCGTCGCTACATCCTCGACACGGTTCTCAATGGCCTTCAGCGCATGGAGTACCGCGGTTACGACAGTGCGGGACTCGAGATTGAGGGCGACGAGCCTGGAAAGCCTCTCATCTTCAAGGAGGTCGGCAAGGTTCAGTTCTTGAAGAAGCACTGCATGGAGTCGGACGTCGACATGGACAAGACGTTCCTCAGCCAGACGAGCATCGCGCACACGAGGTGAGTAGCTCGAGGTCGGGGTAACAGGGGTGGAGCTGATGAACGAACGCAGGTGGGCTACTCACGGAGCTCCTTCCAGTGAGTTCACTTCGCTGCGAAAGAAGCGAGGGATCGCGCTGACCTCTTCCTGCGTGCAGCTCTCAACTGCCACCCTCACGTCTCGGACCCCAACATGGACTTTACCGTCGTCCACAACGGAATCATCACCAACTGTGCGTTGCGTTCGAATGGACCCCGAGTCGGAACTGGAGCTGATGAGACGCGCAAACAGACAAGGAGCTCCGCCTCGTCCTCGAGAAGCGTGGCTACGCGTTCAAGACTGATACCGACACCGAGGTCGCTGCCGTCCTCGCTAAGTACCTCTACGACTCGCAGAACGGCAAGCAGATCACCTTTACCGCCCTCATCAAGAGCGTCATCATGGAGCTCGTGCGTTCAGCTCTTCCTCCGCCTCGATCGCCACTCACTCGCGTCTGCGTTCACAGGAGGGAGCCTTTGCCTTTGTCTTCAAGTCGATCCACTACCCCGACGAGGTCGTCATCGCCCGCCGCGGTTCCCCCGTCCTCATCGGAGTCAAGACGGAGAAGAAGCTCAAGATCGACTTTGTCGACGTCGAGTTTGGCCCCACCGACTCCGAAGTCATCCCCGAGGTCCCTTCCAACACTCTCCTCGTCCCCGTCGCTGGACCCACTGGCAAGCTCCAGAGGAGCCAGAGTCGCGCCTTCCTCAGCGACGACGGCATGCCCCAGCCCATCGAGTTCTTCATCGCCTCCGACGCGTCGGCCATCGTCGAGCACACCAAGCGCGTTCTCTACCTCGAGGACGACGACATTGCCCACATCGCCGAAGGAGGTGCGTTTTCGAAGCTGCTGTTGGGCGGAAGGAGGGCGGGAGCTGACGAACTTGCCCCATTGCAGAGTTCCACATCCACCGCCTCCGTCGCGATGATGGCGTCTCCGCTATTCGGGCTATCGAAACTCTCGAGATCGAACTCGCTGCAATCATGAAGGGATCTTTTGATCACTTCATGCAGAAGGAGATCTACGAGCAGCCCGAATCGGTCGTCAACACGATGCGCGGACGCGTCAACTTCGACACGCACACCATCACGCTCGGAGGACTCAAGGCGTACCTCAGCGTCATTCGTCGCTGCAGGAGGATTGTCTTTGTCGCGTGCGGGACTTCCTACCACTCGTGCCTCGCCGTTCGTTCCTCTACTCTTCTCCAGACAGTCTGCTGACTCCTCTCGCAGACGCGTTCCATCTTCGAGGAGCTCACCGAAATCCCCGTCTCTGTCGAGCTCGCCTCCGACTTCCTCGACCGCAAGACGCCCATCTTCCGCGACGACGTCTGCATCTTTGTCTCCCAGTCGGGCGAGACGGCCGACACGATCCTCGCGATGCGCTACTGCCTCGAGCGCGGAGCTCTCAACGTCGGAGTCGTCAACGTCGTCGGATCGACCATCTCGCGCGAATCGCACTGCGGGATCCACGTCAACGCCGGACCCGAGATCGGAGTCGCTTCGACCAAGGCCTACACGAGCCAGTACATCGCCCTCGTCATGATGGCGATTCAGCTCTCCGAGGACAGGATCTCCTTCACCGAACGCAGGAACGCCATCATCGACGGACTCCACGAGCTCCCCGGGCAGATCAAGCAGATCTTGACGCACGATCACGAGTTCCAGGCGCTGGCGAACACGACGCTCGGCAAGGAGAGGTCGCTCCTCATCATGGGACGCGGGTACCAGCACGCGACGTGCTTGGAGGCGGCGCTCAAGATCAAGGTTCGTCGTTTTTTTCGCTGGGCATGCTCGGGGCGGTTCGCTGATTTTTTCTTTGATGGTTGCGCAGGAATTGACGTACATGCACAGCGAAGGGATTCTTGCAGGTGAACTCAAGCACGGTCCACTTGCGCTGATTGACGAATCGTGAGTCGCAGAGTCAGAGGGAGGGAGGGAGTTGTGCGAGGGAGGGAGCTGATTTTATTTCTCCAGCATGCCCGTCATCCTCATCATGACCCAGGACAGTCTCTACCCCAAGGTTCGCTCTGCACTCGAGCAGGTAACCGCTCGCAAAGGTCAGTCGGTTGTCGGTCGGCGGTTGTTCGTCGCTGACCATCCTCCTCAGGCGCACCGATCATCATCGCGAACGACACGGATCAAAACGTCACAGGCGACTCGAACCGCGTTATCCGAGTGCCCAAGACGGTCGACTGCCTCCAGGGATTGCTCAACATTGTGCCACTACAACTTCTTTCCTACCACATCGCCGTCAGCAAGGGCTTTGATGTCGACTTCCCCAGGAACTTGGCGAAAAGCGTACGTTCCTCCTCTCTGCAGTCCCCAGCGCCCCGCTGACGGGCTGTTGCGCAGGTCACGGTCGAGTAGTGCGGGAACGGTCTTGCGCAGGTCACGGTCGAGTAGATGGGGGAACGCCCAAACTCTGCCATTTTCGCTTCCTCCTTCTTTTTTTCCCTTACGGACGCTAGCATTCCTCCCCCTTTGCTCTACCCTCTGTCATCTGTCTTTGCGCAATCATTCAGTTTTCGAAACCCCAGGCGAGGAGAGCAAGATGTCACATTCGGAGAGGGGGTTGGACGCGTCAGTTCCGCGTCGGGGTCCTCGCTCTTGCCTTTCTCCAGTCGACAGGGAATCACCAGCAACAACGTCCGCCATGGCGAGGACCTCAACCCCAAAGGTCCGCCCGAAGAGCAGGACCGCCTCTCCCAAAGCGCACCCCAAATCCCGCCGCCGCGGTCTCTCCTACAACGAGCGGGTGCTGGCGGCCGTCTTCACGCTCGCAAAGCGCCGCCGCAAGAACCAAGTCAGCCTCACTAGCCTCAGGAACTACAGTACGTCGTCTCCACCGCCAGAAAGAGGCTCCCTAGCTGACCTTCTTTCGCCGCAGTCGTCGCTCAGGCTCGGTCGGAGAACGAGGCGAAGCCCAACAACCACCTCGTCACGAACGCTCGAAGGGCTCTCGAGGAGGAAGGGATTCTCGTTCATGGGCGTTATGCGACGGAGCTTCCGAGCGAGGTCAAGGAGGCCATCAACAAGGAGCGAAAGCGCGCCGTGAGTTCCCTTCGAGCGGTGCTTGGGGAGGGGAGAGGAAGCTAATATGCGAGGTGTGACAGGGGAGCCCAACGAGCGACGACGAACGAGCTGCGGTCACCTTCCTCTCCTCCCGACGCGCCACTACCCCGGGCTCGACGATCGGCCGCAAGTCGCCTACGCCTCGACCTAGGACGAAGAAGCGACGCTCGTCTCGCGTTCCTTCGCCAGAGCTTCTCGGAGAAGAAGGGATCGGCGCGAGCCAGGAGGTCGGGAATGAGGAATGGAGGCGGCGAGGGAAGAAGCAGAAGCGTGCGACGAGGAAGCCGAGTACTGTCGTCGAATCGGAGGAGGAGGAGGAAGAGGAGGAGGAGAGCGAGGAGGAGATCAGCCCCAAGGCGAGGAAGAGGGGAACTCCCAAGCCTCGGCCGGCTGCGAAGGCGAGGGCGACGGCTGGAAGAGGAAAGGCCAAGAGTGGCGCAGCGGCGCCTCCGACGTTCCCTCCCCCCTCGACGACCCTCTCTGCCCTCTCTCGATTCGAGAAGATCGACCTCATCGCTCTCGTCCAGCAAGCGTCGAAGCAGGTCGAGGACAAGGATGCCGAGATCGAGAGCGTCGAGGAGAGGTTGGCGAAGGTCTCGGAGGGATTCGTCGAGCTGCGCAAGATCTGCGAAGGCTACAAGGGTCGCCTTTCAAAGTACGAGATCGTTGGAGACGAGGAGGAGGAGGAGGAGGCTGGCTCCGAAGCCGAAGTCGAGAAGCAGCTGCTTCGCTCGCCTACCCCAGAAGGAGGCGAGGATTTGGGAGGAATGGGCGACATGGATTTCGGCGAAGCGGACGACTCGGGCTACTTTGGGGCGGGCGACGTGTCGGACGCCGATACCGTACTCGAAGACTCAGCCTCCTTCGTCAAGCCCGAGGGAGTGTCCGTCGCCTTGACCTCGAAAGTCTCCCTCGAACTCCCTCCCGCGACCCAGCATCGGCCCTCCACCCAACGCACTCACTCCTTTGCCTCAATCCACCCTCCTTCGCCAGCTTCGTCGCAGTTCGGCGAGGAAGACGTCGGCCGCGCCGAGCACGAGGAGGCTGTTCGAAGGTCTCCTCCCCGTTCGAAGCTCCCCACTCCCGCCCTTTCCTCCTCTCCCATCAAAGCTGGTGCTTTGACCGCCGGAGCGACGAGCGTTCTCGACGAGATGGAGGAGGAGCGGGACGAGCATGTCGAGGGCTTGGGGATGGAGGGTGAGGCTTCGAGGCTGCGTCAGAAGGTCGAATCCTTGCGCGCCGAGCTTCAGGAGAAGGAGAAGGCTTTGAAGACGTATGCGGCGTCCAAGGCGAGCTTGGCTTGGGAGATCTCGGCTCTTGCGAGGTGAGCACTTCTTCTTTTCGGAACTCCGCGACTCCTTGCTGACTCGCTTCACGAGCAGGCAGTACCAGGATCTCAGCAGGACTTCGGCTTCCAGGGAGACCGAGCTCGAGAAGGAACTCGTCGACACGCAGAACCAGCTCGCCGAAAGGACCGCCGTCGCCGCTTCGCACGAGCTCAGCCTCCAGTCCAACGAAAGCGAACTGGGCCGCCTTCGCAACGAGATTCGCCTTGCCGAAGAGTACGTCCCTTTCACTTTGTCTTGCGAACCTCGCCAAATCAACCTTCGCAGGCTCTCCAAGAACCTTCGTGACGAGATCGCCACCCTCAACTCGACGCGCAGCGAGGACTCCGCTCATCACGCCACCGAGATCGACCTTCTCATCCAGTCGCGCGACGCCCTCTCCTTGGCTCTCGAGGAGTTTCACGAGGAGCGTAAACAATTCGCCGCTCGAGTCGTCGAGGTCGAGGCCGAGCTCCTTCTCGTCAGGACGACCCTCGTCAAGCCGCCGACCATCGACGCCAGTAGTGCTACTGGCCCGGACCCTCGTATTTCTCAGCTCGAATCTCAACTCGACGACGCGCGCATCCCAGCTCGAGACGCGCAGGAGCGCTTCAAGGTCGACCTCGCTACCCTCGAAGCTACCCGCGACGAGGAAGTCTCCCGCCTTTCCTCTAGCCTCGACCTCGTCACGCAGTCCCGGGATCGCCTCTCCGTCACCCTCAAGACGGCCCAGGACGAACGCGACCAGGTCACCGCGCGACTTGTCGAAGCCGAGGCGGAGCTTGCGACGGCCAGGACGACGCTCGTCACCAAGCCCAGCGTCGACGCCGCCGTCGGAACTGGACCGGATCCTCGAATCGCAAAGCTCGAGACGCAGGTTGAAGATCTTCGCAAGGCGAGCGAGGAATCAAAGACTCGCTTCGACCTCGAACTGGCGGCGTTGGATACGGCGCTTCGAGCAGAGATCAAGTCCCTCGTCGTCGCTCGAGCTGAAGATGCCTCCCTTCACGCCTCGACGCTCGCCCTCGTCACGGAACCGCGCGACGAGCTCTCCTCCGCACTTGCGAAGGCGCAGAAGGAGCACGAGCAGGTCGCCGCCCGACTCGTCGAAGTCGAGACCGCCTTCTCGTTCACCAAACAGGCGCTCGAGACGCGGCTCGAGGTTGCTCAGCAGAAGGCAGCCGACGCGGACGCTCGGATCGACGAACTCGTCGCTACCGAGGGAACCCTCCGCCTCGACGTCTCGCTGCTCACCGACGCTCGCACGCAAGACGCCTCGAACCACGCCGTCGAAATCGACCTCCTCACTCGCGCTCGAGACGACCTCTCCTCCGCCTTCGCAGCCGCGCAGCTCGAGCACAAGAACGCCGTCGCACGCATCGTCGAGGTCAAGGCGGAACTTTCGGCGGTCAGGACCGCGCTCGGACAGCAGGTGGACGAAGCTCGAGCGAAGGGAGACGCAGCGGAAGCTCGCGTCGAGGAGTTGAGCGCGCTGGAGAGGACGCTTCGAGATGAGATCGAGGCGATTTCCGACCTTCGCACCGAGGACGCTTCGCGCCATACCGCCGAACTCTCCCTCGTCGTCGAATCGCGCGACAAGCTCTCGTCGGATCTTGCGGCGACGCAGAAGGAGAAGGAACAACTCGATGCTCGACTCGTCAAGGCGGAGGAGGACTTGTCGACGGTCGGCGCGACGCTCGAGGATGCCAAGGCCGAGTTGACGGCGACGCTCGTGGTGAACATTTCGGAGAAGGAGGTGTCGGACAAGAAGATTGACGAGCTCACGAGGGAGCTTGTGGTCGCGAACGCTGAGCTCGATTCGACGAGGAGGGAGTTGGAGGAGGATCGCGGGAGGATGGGCATGCTGCGGGACGAGTTGGAGGTGGCGAGGGCGGAGATGGTGGATGAGAGGAGGGAGCTGCAGGAGAGGATTGAGGAGCTTCTGATGGATTTGGATTCGAGTGGGGAGGATGTCGAGGAGGAGAGGAGGAGGGCGGAGGGGGCGGAGGGCGAGGTGGTCGCTTTGCGCGAGCAGTTGGACGCGGCAACGAGGTGAGTCCTTTCCTTTGGATCCGATACCGCTCGTGAGCTAATTTGTCACGGTGCAGGACGTACGACGACTTGGTCGCCCAGGAAGCTGCGACCCAGGAACGACTTTCGACCCTCGCTGCCGAGAGCACCCTCATCGCCAATCGCCTTCGCAACATTGCCGCTACGCACGGTCACCTCGCTCCGTCGACGCCTACTCTCGACCTAGATGCCGTGTCCGACACGCTCGGCAGACTCGGCAGCAGTGCGAACGAGCAGGCCGCCATCCTCGCCGAAGCCCAAGACCTTGTCGATTCGATCCTCGCCGCCTTCCCAGTCGAGGTGCGTCTCGCAACTCTCGCAACTCTCGCAAACTCGCCGCCTTGCTGATATCCTTTCACTCTCGCAGTTTGTCCCACCCATCGCACGATCTTCCGAACTCCCCTTTGTCAACAGCCTCAAGACCATTCGCCACCAACTCTCCCTCCTCTCGACCGCTGCCCAATCGATCGACGTCGACCTCAGGGATACCCGAGGAGAGCTGGACAACCTCGTCGAAGGGAACCAGAAGATCGTCGACGCCATCGGCGAGCTCGCTACGGAGCTGGGCCGTGGACCGAACGACGAAGCGGCGCTCGATCTCGAGGACGGTCTCGAACTCGTCTCCTTCCTTCAGCAGCACAAGGATTACGTCGTGGAGCTTTTCGTGCAACGCTCGGCGGGAGAGTTGGAGCGCGAGGAGCTGAGGTTACGCGTCGAGGAGGGAGTTGCGAAGCTTGCCGAGGTCTCGAACGCGTTTGAGGAGAGGACGAGGTGCGCTTGCTTTCTTGGGCTTGCGCTGGGCGTCGGGTGCTAATTTCGGTTCTACTTAAGTGCGCTCAGGAAGCTCGAGTCGATCCTCGCCGAGAGGCAGGAGCGTCGCAAGTCGGGTCTCGCGTTGATTGATTCTGGGAGGAAGGCGCTCGAGGAGGAGGAGGGAGTCGCTTGATCCTATGTCGCCGTGTGCTTAGTCTCTTAGTCCCTTAGTTCTCTGAAACCTTTCCAAAAAACGGAAGAAGAGAGCAGCGTGCGGAGTAGCACTTCTCTCCAAGTAGCGACGTTCAGCTGGAGCTGAGCTGGAGAGCTGGCGACTCCCCTTCCCCGCCCTCCAAAGGAACGCTTTGGCGTGAGCAGCTCCAAGCCACTCGAGAAGAGTCTAATCAACTCCAGGCGAGCTCTCCAGCCTCAACCCGCTCCGGACTCAGCAACCTCCTCCAACTCCCGCCATCTCCACCTCCGGCAGCCCTCCCTCCTCTCAACCATGGTGGCGACGGTGGCCAACGGCGTCAAGCCGCAGGACAGGCCTCTTGACGCCATCCTCTCCGACATGCGAAATCGGTACTTGCCTTGTCTAGCTCGGTCTCGGAGCTCACACTGATCCCCCGCACCCTCAGGAACGACGACGTCCGCTTCCGAGCTGCGAATGAGCTCTACAACTACGTGCGTGACAGGCGCGGCAGCTCCTTGGATAGAAGCTGATCACCCGCCGTGGACCGCAGATCCTAGCCAGCTCGCGTTCGTTGTCGGCCGAAGCGTTCAACAAGGTCTACAGCGAGATCCACGCCCGCTGCTTTGCGCTCGTCAACTCGAGCGACCTGCAGGACAAGCTGGCGGGAGTGACGGCGATTGGTGAGCTCGAGTGGCTGGTGTACGCGGCGGAAGGAGAGCTGATGCGATGGTGGTGCTACAGACAAGATCGTGGACGTGCTGGGGAACGACATGTCGCGAGCGCTGAGGCTGGCTGCATCCGTGCAACGGGCGTTCCCGTGCTCAGATCCGCTCGTGATGACCCTTGCGGCAAAGGTCTTTGGTACGTGGAGCTCTAGGATTGCCGAGGGAGGAGCAGGAGCTGATGGACTGGCTTCGCAGCGCGCTTGGCGGCACAAGGCGGATCGTTGATGAGCGGGCATGTGGACGTGCAGGTCAAGAGCTGTATCGAGTGGCTACAAGGTGCGCTTCGGGTTGCTGGAGGAAGGGGAGGGATAGGCTGACGGTGGGACTCGCAGGCGAGAGGATCGAGGCACGACGATACGCGGCAGTCCTCGTCCTACGAGAGCTCACCCGCGCGGCACCTGCACTCGTCTACGACCACGTTTCCGAACTCCTGGACAACCTCTGGACTGCACTTCGGGATCCCAAGGTGCGTTTCGCTGGTTCCTCCAGCTGGACGAGGCTGAGGCGAGCTCTGAACAGGTCGCCATTCGTGAAGCTGCTGCCGACGCTCTCGCCGGATGCCTTCTCATCGCTACTCAGCGCGACGACCAATCCAAGACGGAAGCCTACGACATGGTCCTCGAACAGGCGCAGAGAGGATTCAAGCTCAACACGCCCGAAGCGATCCACGGATCTCTGCTCGGGTACAAGGAGCTGTTCCTCGAGGGAAAGATGGTCCGTTCATTCGGGCTTGCGCAACTTCGAAGGCGCTGACCTCCGGAATCCAGTTCATGCGCGAGCGATTCGTCGAAGTCTGCGACCAGATCCTCCAATACAAGGACCACCGCGACCCCCTCGTGCGACGCGCCGTCATCGAGCTCATCCCCACTCTCGCATCCTACAACCACGTCGAATTCACGACGCACTACCTCCACAAGACGATGCTCTTCCTCCTCGGTCAGCTGAAGAAGGATCGCGATCGCACGACCTGTGAGTTCTCCGGCTCGAACGCATGCGAGTCGATTGCTGATACTTCTGGTATCAGCCTTCCACGCTATTGGACACGTCGCCATGCACGTCAAAGCGAACATGGCTCCCTACCTCGACGCAATCCTCATCTGCATCAAGGAAGGCCTGCAAGCTCGAGGGTGCGTCGGATCCTCCCGCACAAGGGCGCTACTCACCCGCTCGCTTTCCGCAGACGTAAAGGTGCTCCCTCCGAAGACTCAATCTTCCAATGCATCGGCATGCTCGCTCAATCCGTCGGCCAAGCTCTCACCAAGCACATGCACGAGCTCCTCGACCTCATGTTCGCTTTCGGCCTCAGTCCCGCTCTGCACACCGCTCTCCAACAACTCGGCAAGGATCTCCCTCCTCTTCTCCCCGAGATCCAAGGTCCGTCTCCCCCCCCCCCCGCTCCTCTGCTGGGCCACGACTGACGCAGTCGCTGCAGAACGCCTTCTCAACCTCATCTCCGTCGTTCTCAGCGGCGATCCCTTCACGCAGGCTGGCGCGCCGCACAAGCTTACTTCGACGAGGGATGGAGTCCCTCAGCCGGCCGAGGTGTACGATGATGCGACGATCGAGCTGGCGTTGGAGATCTTTGGGTCGTTCAACTGGAAAGGGATCTTTCAGCTACGAACGTCGTCCTCGGGCAGTGAGTGCATTCCCTTCTGCCATCGCTGGGATCTTGGACTGACGAACTGCAAACAGCCGAGCCGGCAGAGCACAGCCTGAGCGAGTTCGTGCGCGATTACGTCGTGCGGTACGTCGAGGACGATAACCCCGATATCCGAAGAGCAGCGGCTCTTTCGTGCTGTCAGGTCCTTGCGGCCGACCCCGTCGTCTCTCAGACGAGCAATCACGCGATCAAGCTCGTCAACGAGGTCCTCGAGAAGCTCCTCACGCTCGCCATCGCCGATCCTGGTGCGTTCTGTTCGCCTCCTCCTGCGTGGGAGTGCGCTAACTGATAGTTTCTGGCTGCGGCAGATCCTGGAATCCGGCAAGCAGCCATCTCGGGGCTCGACCCCAAGTTCGACCGCCATCTCGCGCAGGCCGAATGCGTTCGCTCCCTCTTCATCGCGCTCAACGACGAGGTCTACGCGATTCGCGAGATTGCCATCAAGATCATTGGACGTCTTTCGGGCCTCAACCCCGCCTATGTCATGCCGTCGCTTCGCAAGACGCTCATTCAGCTGCTCACGGAGCTCGAGTACTCGACTGCGAGGTGCGTTTGACTTTCTCTCCCTTGGGAAGCAGCTGCTGATACTTGGTTCGCCAGCCGGAACAAGGAGGAATCGGCGACGCTTCTCGGCCTCCTCGTCAGCGCTTCGCAGCGTCTCACCAAACCCTACGTCGCGCCAATGCTCAACGTCCTCCTACCCAAATCGCGCGACGCCTCCCCCTCCGTCGCCGCCTCAATCCTCACCACTCTTGGAGAGCTCGCCCGCGTCGGAGGAGAGGACGTCCTTCCCCAACTCGACCCGCTCATGTCCCTCATCCTCGACACGCTCCACGATCAAGCTTCGACGTCGAAGCGAGATGCGGCGCTCAGGACGATGGGACAGCTCGCGTCGCATGCGGGGTACGTGATTGATCCGTACCTCGATCATCCGTCGTTGCTGGGCGTCCTCATCGGGCTGCTCAAGACGGAGCCGGCGCAGCATACGCGGCGAGAGGTCATTCGCGTGATGGGAATCTTGGGCGCCTTGGATCCGTACCGGCATACGGTGAGCTGCTGCCTGCTTGGTTTCGTTCTCGGCGCGGTTGCTGACGCCTGATTTTGCTCGCAGGTCGTCGAGGGGATCTCGAACGACGCTCTCGTCGAGACGTTCAACCCCACGGATCCTACTCACCCTTCGAACATCGGCCCATCGCACGAGGAGTACTACCCCACTGTCGCCTTCAACGCCCTCCTCGTCGTCTTCACGGACCCTTCCCTCAGCGACCACCACACGGCCGTCGTGGACGCGATCATGTACATCTTCCGATCGCTGCGACTCAAGGTCGTTGCATTCCTTCCTCAGGTATGAGCATCTCTCCCCACAGCTCCGGAAGGGGTTCACTTACTCCCCCTCACAGGTCCTCCCCGCCTTCCTCAGCGTCATGCGCACTTGCCCCGTGGGGCTGCAGGAGTACTACTTCCAGAACCTCGGCCAGCTCATCTCGATGGTCAAGCAGCACGTCCGCAACCACCTCGGTCCGATCATGGTCACCATCCGCGACTTCTGGACCTCGACGACGAACCCCGGACTCCAGGTCATCATTATCGATGTCATCCAGTCTATCGCCGTCGCCCTCGACGCCGAGTTCAAGGCCTACCTCCCCAACCTCCTCCCCCTCATGCTCCAAGCCTTCGACCACGACCTCACCGAACCCCGGCGGCAGAACAGCCTCGTCAAGGTCCTCCACGCGTTCGGGATCTTCGGGTCGAGCCTCGAGGAGTACCTCCACCTCATCATCCCCGCCATCGTCCGCACGTTCGAGAAGACGGACGTGCCGATCCTCCTCCGCAAGCAGGCGATGCAGACCATCTCCCAGCTCTGCCGCAAGATTAACTTTGCCGACCACGCCTCGAGGATCATCCACCCCCTCGCTCGCGTCCTCTCGTCACCCAACGCCCCCGTCGAGCTGCGCATTCCAGCGATGGACGCCATGTGCGCGCTGCTGGTGCAGATGGGCGCAGATTTCGTCCTCTTCGTCCCGATGATCAACAAGGTTCGTTTGCAGCTCCTGGCGTCGGTGGATGGCACTGACGTTTGTGCTTTTGCAGAGTCTGGTGCGGAACCGAGTCGTCCACCCTCAGTACGAGATGCTCGTCTCCAAGCTCCTCAAGGGAGAGGCTCTCCCGCAAGACCTGACGTTTGGCGAGCCGTACGTCCCTTCCGCTCCTCTTCGAGCATGACCTGACCCCGAGTTTCCAGGATC
Organism: Glaciozyma martinii; assembly: GCA_025758715.1. Taxonomy (NCBI): domain Eukaryota; kingdom Fungi; phylum Basidiomycota; class Microbotryomycetes; order Kriegeriales; family Camptobasidiaceae; genus Glaciozyma; species Glaciozyma martinii. The sequence goes on along the minus strand of JANGFH010000394.1, from coordinate 22,124 downwards.
ATCATGCCGAGCAACGAGGCGACCGTCGCGGCCGACGCCGGAGTCAGCAAGCTTCCCGTCAACCAGGTCAACCTCAAGAGCGCCTGGGAGCCCGTCGACCGCGCCAAGGCTGACGACTGGCGAGAATGGATGAAGCGGCTCAGCGTCCAGCTCCTCAAGTCCTCGCCGTCGCTTTCGCTTCGAGCCTGCGCCAACTTGGCCGAGGTCTACCACCCTCTCGCTCGCGACCTCTTCAACGCTGCGTTCGTTTCGTGCTGGACCGAGCTCTACGATCAGTACCAAGTTCGTTAAGTTTTGCAGTCGTCGCCGTCCTTTCTGACCAATTGGTCTTCAGGAGGAGCTCGTTCGCGCCATCTCCACCGCCCTCGCATCGCCCACTCTTCCCGCCGAGATCATTCAGACCCTCCTCAACCTCGCCGAGTTCATGGAGCACGACGACAAGATCCTCCCCATCCCCATCACGACACTCGGTAGCTACGCCCTCAAATGTCGAGCGTACGCCAAGGCGCTCCACTACAAGGAGCTCGAAGTCCTCTCCGACCCCTCCCTCCACACGATCGAGGAGCTCATCCGGATCAACAACTCGCTCCAGCAACCCGACGTCTCGGTCGGCATCCTCATCCACGCTCATCAGGTCCACAACCTCGAGCTCAAGGAGGAGTGGTACATCGAGCTCGAACGCTGGGAGGACGCCCTCGCCGCTTTCGAGCGCAAGCAGCAGGAGCAGCCCGATTCAGCAGAGGTCACGCTCGGTCGGATGCGCTGTCTCCACGCCCTCGGCGAGTGGGAGAACCTCGCGCAACTCGCTCAGCAAAACTGGACTCGCGCCAGTCACGACATGAAGCGCAAGATCGCTCCTCTCGCCGCCGCCGCCTCGTGGGGACTTGCTCAGTGGGAATCGATGGAGCTCTACATCACCGTCCTCAAGCACGACTCGGCCGACCGTGCCTGGTTCCGGTCGATCCTCTCCATCCATCGCGGACAGTTCCACAAGGCGCAGAGTCACATCAACAAGGCTCGCGACCTTCTCGATACGGAGCTCACGACGCTCGTTGGCGAGAGCTACAACCGAGCCTACGAGTTCGTCCCTCTCACCCAGCTTCACTGAGCTTACCTAACGAGCTTTGTCGCAGCGCCGTCGTCCGCATTCAGATGCTCTCGGAGCTCGAGGAGGTCATCTCGTACAAGGAGGCGACTGCAGCTGGAAACGTCGATCGTCGCAACGTGATCCAGAAGACCTGGATGAAGCGGTGCGTCGGACTCCCCCTCCTTTCCTTGAGACCGTTCCTGATCCACCTTCTTAGCCTCAAGGGCTGCAAGCGCGACGTCGACGTCTGGCAGCGGATCCTTAAGGTTCGGGCTCTCGTCGTTACGCCTCGCGAGAACACGGAGATGTGGGTCAAGTTTGCCAACCTCTGCCGCAAGTCTGGACGTCTCGGTCTCGCCGACAAGACCCTCAACTCGCTCCTGGGCGATGCGCACATGGCGACTCCTGTGCGTGTTTGCTTCGCTCCCATCGATGAAACGTGCTGACCACCTTCGTTCGCCCAGACAATGTCGGGACCGCCGCAAGTCATCTACGCGCACCTCAAGTACCTCTGGGCGACTGGAGCGCGCGAGGAGACGTTGACCTTCCTTCGCGAGTTCACGGGCAAGCTCTCCGGCGACCTGGGTCTGCACCCCGACAGCGATCAAGGCCCTGCACAGGAGCTCGTCACGACTGGACGAGTGGCGGAGTACACCCACCTTCTCGCTCGCTGCTACTACAAGCTCGGCGAGTGGCAGAGTGCTCAGCAGGACGACTGGGGCTCGGTGAGTCGCTCGCGACACAGGTTCTGCTTCGTTACTCATCTTCTCTCGAAACAGGACGCAATCCCCGACATCCTTCAGTCCTACCTCCTCGCGACGAACCTCGATCGGACTTGGTACAAGGCGTGGCACGCTTGGGCTCTCGCGAACTCGGAGGTCGTCTCGCACTTCGCCAAGTCGATGAACGAGCAGGACACGGTGCCGCCTCAGGTCTTCACCGATCATCTCGTCCCATCGGTCCAAGGTTAGCTCGCCTTGTCAAAGCCTGCCCAGACGTCGCTGACCCTTGCTCCTCACAGCCTTCTTTCGGTCCATCGCCCTCTCGCCCGGAAACTGTCTCCAGGACACCCTTCGTCTCCTGACGCTGTGGTTCAAGTACGGTTACTCGCAAGAGGTCACTGTGGCGATCACGGAAGGCTTCCGAAGCGTCAGCGTCGACACCTGGCTCGAAGTCATTCCTCAGGTTCGTCTTCAGTGCGTCGAACCAGTTCCTTTTCGCTAACGAGATTCGCCTCGCAGCTCATCGCCCGCATCCACGCCCCCAGCGCCAACGTTCGCAAGCTCATCCAACACGTCCTCACCGACATTGGCAAGGCTCATCCCCAAGCCCTCGTCTACCCCCTCACTGTCGCCTCAAAGTACCCCAGCGCACCTCGACGACACGCAGCCCTCTCGATCATGGACAAGATGCGAGACCACAGCGCGTCTCTCGTCGAGCAGGCGCTTCTCGTCAGTCAGGAGCTCATCCGCGTGGCGATCCTCTGGCACGAGCTTTGGCACGAAGGCTTGGAGGAGGCCTCTCGACTCTTCTACGGCGACCACAACATCGACGCCATGTTTGCGACTCTTGAGCCGCTCCACGACATGCTTGAACGAGTGCGTTCCTCCTGCCACCGCTCGCAACTCGTGCTGACCCCTTCGAGCAGGGACCGGAGACGCTTCGCGAGATCTCCTTCGCGCAGACCTTTGGACGGGACCTCCAGGACGCTCGGGAATCCTGTCGTCGGTACCGCCAGTACGGCGAAATCAACGACCTCAACCACGCCTGGGACCTCTACTACCAAGTGCGTATCTCGCGCGCGGTCCCTGTCGGCAGCGACTGACGGTCCGCCTTCCCCGCCAGGTCTTCCGCAAGATCAACAAGAACTTGCCGACGCTCACGCTACTCGAGCTTCAGTACGTGTCGCCGAAGCTGCTCGCCGTCAAGGACCTCGATCTCGCAATCCCAGGTGAGCTGCGCTCCGGCTGCTTCTGTTCGACGTTGCTGACGCGTTCACTCAGGAACGTACACCACCGGCAAGAAGATCGTTCGCATCTCGAGCTTTGGACCTACCTCGGAGGTCTTCACCTCGAAGCAGCGACCTCGAAAGCTCAGGATCGTCGGCACCGATGGGCGAGACTACAACTTCCTTCTCAAGGGTTAGCTTTCGTTCTTTGTCGCTTGCGAGCCTGCGTGTTGACGGCCCTCGCTCCACAGGACACGAGGATCTTCGTCAAGACGAGCGAGTTATGCAGCTCTTCGGCCTCGTCAATACGTTGCTCCAAAAGGATTCAGAGACGTTCAAGCGCCACCTTACGATCGTCAAGTACCCCGTCATCCCTCTCTCGCCCAATTCGGGACTGCTCGGCTGGGTCGACAGCACCGATACGCTGCACGTTCTCATCAAGAACTACCGCGACAGTCGCAAGATCCTGCTCAACATCGAGCATCGCCTCATCCTCCAGGTGCGTCCTCTCTTCGGCCCCGCGGTTCTCCTGCTCACCAGCTACCCTCCACAGATGGCGCCCGACTTCGATCACCTGTGCCTCATGCAGAAGCTCGAGGTGTTCGAGTACTCGCTGGACAACACGACGGGTCAGGACTTCTACCGCGTCATGTGGCTCAAAAGTCGAAACTCGGAAGCCTGGCTCGACCGACGAAGCAACTACTGCCGAACGCTCGCTGTCATGTCCATGGTCGGCCACATCCTGGGACTCGGCGACCGTCACCCCTCCAACCTTCTCATGGACCGACTCAGCGGTCGAATCATCCACGTCGACTTTGGAGATTGCTTCGAGGTCGCCATGGCGCGAGAGGTGGGTCTTCCCTGTTTCGCTCTTCCACCTTGCTTAAACTGACGGCTCCCGGCTCGCAGAAACATCCGGAGAAGGTTCCTTTCCGTCTCACTCGCATGCTCACGTCGGCGATGGAGGTGCGTCTTCCTTCTCCTCTCCCACCTCGCTCCCTACTAACGATCCCTGGCAGGTCTCGGGCGTCGAAGGAACCTTCAAGATCACCTCGCAGAACACGATGCGCGTCATGCGCGAGAACAAGGAGTCGATCATCGCCGTGCTCGAAGCCTTTGTGCACGACCCTCTCATCAACTGGAGGCTCGTCCAAGGTGGAAGGCAGGTGGAGGGCAAGACGGCTGCTGGAGAGCATGGGCCGGCGGGAGCGAAGCGGCCTCGAGGGGACGAGACGAACTTCCACGATGGTGCGTTTCGCTCGATTGCAAGGACTGGAGCGCTCGCTGACGTTTTCTGATGTTTCGCAGAGGACGCAGTGGATCAGATCAACGCTCGTGCTCTTCAAGTCATCGAGCGCGTGCAGCAGAAGCTCACTGGTGCGTTCGCTGTCCTCTCTCTTCGCAAACGACGGCTGACGAACGTGTGCTTGACCAGGTCGCGATTTCAAGCCGACTGTTGTCCTCACGATCAAGGATCAGGTCGACAAGCTCATCGCGCAAGCGTCGTCGGTCGAGAACCTCTCGCAGTGCTTTATCGGATGGTGTCCTTTCTGTGAGTTGCTCGCACGGCGGCTTCCCTCGACTGCTTGCTGACCAGTCGACACGCCAGGGTGATCTCCTTTCCGAAGTGGAATGTCTGTTGTCTTTGTCTCCCTGCAATTCTTTCGATACCTTATTGATGCGACGAGCCTCTCGCCGAGAACAACACTGGATACAGTACTACTGCCCCGTCCTCGCCTTCTTCCCATCCTCCTCCCTCACCCTCCGCTCCGCCGCAATCCTCGCCCTCTCCCTCCGCTCCTCCAGCTCCTCCTCCTCGCTGCTCCTTAGCCTCCGTACCCCGGCTCCAGAAATTTCGACCTCGCTCAACGTGTGCGTGGTCCGCACGAGCTCCTCCTCTCCCGCAGCTGGTGACCACGCCTCCGCCGCACGACCATTCCCGATCCCTCGTGCGAGCTCGTACGCCGCCACTTCCTTGTTGAGAAGCGAGTTGAGCTCGTTGAAGGCTGTGTTGCTGTGCGAGGGGTTAGTGAGGGAAGAGGAGGGGGGAAGAGGGGAACGTACTGGTCACTGTGGACGTTGTGAGCGAGCTCGTGGAGGAGAACTTTGCGGACGTCCAAGTAGGCGCGCGTTCCTTCGAGATCGTTCGTGAGGAGGCGGAGAGAGATCTCCTCCCCTGCGTTCTTGTTGAGGCCGAGGAGGGTAGGCTGCGTGGAGAGCGGGGAGTCAGCAGAGCTTCGGATTCGTGGGATCCCCGTCTGAGCCAGGGAGAGGAGCGAGTGGCGAAGATCGAGACGCACCTGAAGCAGTGGATGCAGCTCGTTCAGCACTCCCACCTGGTACCGATGTCGCTTCATCACGTCCCGTACCGCCTCGTCTCCCGCCAGCCGCTCGAGCATCTTCTTCCTCACGTCCTCGCACGGCACCTCGGGTGGGAAGGGCACGATCGAGTGAAAGCAGTACGCCTCGTCCGACTCCAACTCGACCACCTTCGTACTCCTCACCGGCGCATGCTTGTGCTGCGCATGGTACTCGAACGCGCTCTTCTTCCGCCGCCGCGTCTCCTCTTCCTGCCGCAGCGCATCGACGTCCACTCGTTTGGCACCGACAAGAACGAGCTTGGCTCCAGTCCGAACGAGGGTGGCGAGAGGGGCGGAAGGGTCGGTGAGCTTGGCGCCTTTGGTGATGAGCTTCTGGGCGTGGGGAGGGACATCAAAGTGGGTTGAGAGGAGGGTTTGGAGATCGGAGAGAAGGGATGAGGAGGGGAGGGTGAACGAGCCTGCGCTGCCTGCGTAGGTTACGCTCAGGGTCAAAGACGAGGTGGATGCTTCTGGAGAACGCTCTGCTGCCATCGTCGTGAGCGGCGTGAGTGGCGTAGAGACAAACGACGCGCAAGCAGACCACGAAGTAAGCAAGCCGCGAGCGAAACCAACCTTTCCTAAAGACTAGGGGTTATATTCTCATTCCACGACCACTGGAGGACCAACGACTGCCTCGATCGCCTGCTTGAAGTCTGAGAACAGCTCTTCAGCTCCCGTGAGAGAAAGGAAGCAAGGTGAACGCACCTTGTATGATATCCTTGATATCCTCCAACTCAACGCTGACGCGAATCAAAGTCCGAAGTCGTCCCATTCTGCTCAAGCTGCTCAGCCGTGAGCTGAGCATGAGTCGTACGAGCTGGGTGGACCTGTAAGATGAATGGGGTAAGCTTCAAGCTGCACAAACAAGTTGCAAGCCTGGTTCAGCGAGAGGTCAGCAGCGAGTAACGAGGCTTGAGTGGAAGGACGCACTCCGACGTTCGGGGCATGAATCGCGAGCTTCGTAGCGTTGATGAACTCCTGAGCAAGGATGTTGGAGGGCTTGGGTCCTTTGAGAGCAAAGGAGAGCATTCCGCCCGACCCGCGAGGGAGGTACTTCTTCGCGAGCTCGTGCGAAGGGTGAGAAACCAGGCTTGGGTCTGCGGAACGTTAGTCTGATTTGATGAGGAAGCGGGAGGAATGCGACGCACGAGAGATCCAGAGGACGGAAGGATGGGAATCGAGGAATTGGGCAAGCGCGAGCGCACTCGACGTGTGCTTGTCGATACGCAAACTGAGCGTCTCGAGTCCCCTGAAGAAGTAGAAAGGAGGCGAATGGCGAGAGCGACGCACCCATGTCGCGTAGCGTCTCCATCCGCATCTTGGCGGTGAGAGCCGAAGGTCCGAATTGCTGCGTTCAAGGGAGGGTGAGCAAGCTCTCTTGCGCTGCAGGATCGCAGCGAGGCGTACTTTGCAGAGAATAAGTCCGTGATAGCCAGGAAGCGGCTCGTTGAACTCTGGGAAGCGAGGGTTGTTCTCAAAGGGGAATCGTCCCGAAGAGACGACAACGCCACCCAGCGTCGTGCCATGTCCACCGATCCACCTGGACGAAGGAAAGTGAGCGTCGCACCATATCCCAGAGTCGTTGAATCCCCTCACTTGGTCGCAGAGTGGATGACGATGTCCGCACCCTGCGAGCAGCGAGACGTTGGTGGAAAGCGAGTCGCAGCAGGAGGAACGAGGACGTACGTGATCAATGGGCGGAATGAGGTAGCCTCCAGCTCCAAAGGTGTTCTGCGGAAGGACGAGAAAGGTATCAGCGTCCTTTTCGAGCTCTTCGCAGGAAAAGCAACGCACATCGACCAGCAGAGGGATCCCATTCCGATGAGCGACGTCCGCCAGCGCCTCGAGGTCCAGTACTTCAAGCAGCGGGTTCGTGATTGACTCGACAAAGATTCCCTTCGCTGGAAGAAGAGACCAGCTGCTGCCTCCAACTCGCCGCATGATCTTGAACGCACCTTGGTACTAGTCACAAAGTTGTCCCCCGCTTTGGCGAGCGCCAGGATCGCGAGCAGAGTAGGCGCCTGCCCCGTCGCGGTAGCCACCGAAGCATGTCCACCCTCCAGCTGCGTCATGCCTCCTCGAACACACGATCGAAATGGGGTTCGAGTACGGCTGTACGGGTACGCATTGACTTTGTGCGCCCCGATATCATCGTCGTGCTGCGCGTCGTTGAAGGTGAACGCGGCAGTAGCGTAGATTGGGACGGCGATGGCGTTGGTGGTCGGATCAGGACGGTGTCCTGCGTGAATCTGGGACGTCTGGAAGGAGTGCAGCAGCTCGGACGAGTCTGAGGACATGGCGCGCGAGCAGAGGACGCGGTAGAGGGACAAGAGGGAGAACGCGTCTTTGGCGCCGCTTCTGCAGCCTAATAACGCGTATCTTTGCTCCCCAAGAGGACTTCTGTTCAAGGTGAACAGCGGCGGAATACGATCAGGATCCCTCACTTTCAGCAGCTTCCTCCTCAACTCGGTCGTTGTTCCTAAATTTACAACATAAACACGACTCTCCAAGTCTGCGAAGGCCTCGCTTCTCACAGGAGCAACACCTGCGCCACCCCCAGCAAAACGCACAGCACCACCGCAGCTCCTTCCCTTCGCGCACTCCCCACTCGCACCGAAGTCGCCGCACAGGTCCCATTCTCCATCGACTGCGAAGCGCTCGTCAGCGCGAAATCCCGCACGAATGGACGGGGGAGCGTACGAGGGGATCGAGGGGACAGCAGGCCGAGGTGTTTGCCAGTGATGAATCGACAATCGAGGCCTGGAGAGAGAGAGTCAGTAGTGGGAGGCAGCAAGAGCGGGAGGACGACGCACAGTGTCGTTGGCGTACCCCGCCCAGGTCGTGCACGAGACGCTCTCGAACGTTGCCATCCACGCTCCGAATTCGCCTGCGTTCTTGAGGTTAGTACGCGCACGGATTCTCTGGCTGGGAACGTACTGTAGCCGTAGGTCACAGGATCCGGAGCAGGAAAGAATGATGCAGGAATCATCGGTGATGGCGACGCGAGATCGAAATGGAGCGAAACGCCGCTTCACACGACCAGCGTTGAGTAACGAAGCAGGAGCAGGGATCCCAGAGGAACGAAACTCACGCCCTGCAAGACGCAAAGCGATCAGCAACCACCCCCTCCTCAACCCTCAACGAAGCTCACCTGTTCGTCTTCCCCTCCGTAGCACCACACCAAGTCCTATCCGGATCATAAAGCGGTGGAGCCGGGCACTTATCCTGTCTCAAACCCCCCCATCAGCTTCCCTCCCCTCCTCCGCGCCGAAAAAAAGCACGCACCGTAATCTTAACAACCACCCACGGCCTCTCAGCCTCCCCAATCTCAAACGGCGGCGTAGCCACGAACGCCGCCACGAGAGAAATATTGAAGCACATCCCACAGCCCGGTCCCGCGCTAATCGAGCTCCCATACGCAGCTTGCGAGAGCGCTGCAGTGGGGAAGTACGATGAGTAGCCACTGCAGCCGCACGAGGCGATGTAGCCTCCTAAAGGGAGGTCGTAGTGGGTTATGGAGGCGTTCTGGAGAGGGGATCAGTGGAGGAAGAGAGGAGGAGGGGGGAGCGAACGCCGGAAGTGGGGATCGGGAGGGTGCTGATGTCTCTTGCGGTGGAGGAGGTGATGAAGAGGGTTAGGAGGAGGAGAGGGCGTGGTAGCACTGCCATGGCTGGGCGTGGACAGCTGGGAGGGGAGAGCGCGAGGACGAGGGGATTCGGGGAGCAGGTCGCGTCGAGGTGTGTCGAGACGCGAGGGAGGTCGTTGGAGTGGGCAAGCGTGATCTACCGTGCTGGTTACTAGAGTTTGGCTGCGATAAGTCAGCGCAAGAGGAGCAGAAGGAGGGAAGAGGGAAGAACAAGAGCAAGCTCGCTCCTCCTCCTCCTCCCCTCTTAATCCTGGGCGCGACGTCACCGACAGCCTTCGACGTGCTCAGCGTTCTCCCGAACCAGCTCTTCCTCTCTCGAAGAACCCCGCACCAAAAAAAAGGCAGAGCACGACTCGATATCCAATGACAGGCCATGCAACGAGAACACCCTCGCGACCAGATCCACCTTCACTCTCCCCGTCCTTCCTCCTCCCTCCCATTCAGTTCTCCTCGTCCAAAAGTAGCCCGTTGTTGTCGTCGTCGTCGGGAAAATCAAAGATCGAGTCCGTTCGTCTACATGGCGTATCTGGCGGCGGTAGAAATCGTCAGCACATTGTTCGGCGGTTGGCTTCGAGGTGAGCTCCTCCGGTTCCCCTTCTCGATCTCCAAGCCAGGCTCTCCAAGCAGCTCGGACTAGCTGCCCGCTCGAGCCAGCTCTCCAGCACCGACCCAAGTTGACCTCTCGAGCCAGTCCTCCAGTCCCCCCTCGCCGACCCACCGAGCTCGAAGCCGGACCTCCCGTCCTCCCAGGCACCAATATCCCGTCCTCCCAGGCGCAACAAAGGGCTTCCGCTCCCCTCTCCTCCGGCACCCCACTCAGTCCCCATCCCTCTCCTCCCCTCCCCTCTCCGCCTGCGCTCGAAGCAGGCACACGCCCCAATCCCACTCGCCAGCGCCAACGAAACCCCCACCCAAAAGCGGCACGAAAGGAAAAAGCGACTCACTTGCGAGTCCACTCCCTAGCCGTCGCCTCGTACCGCGGCCTGTCCGTCTTGTAAAGGTTGGCGATCTCAGGCACGAGAGGGTCATCGGGGTTGGGGTCCGTGAGCATGGAGCAGATGCTCAGGAGAACTGTACGCGCGCGCGTGTGGTTAGTTCGGTTGCGGGAGGGCAAGAAGGAAGGGGGGACGGACCCTTGGAGATGGTGAGGGCGGGAGACCATTGTTCCCGGAGGATGTCGAGGCAGATCGAGCCGTTCGCGTTGATACTGTGAGGCGCAGAGTGGTTAGCGTGGTTCGATTGGAGGATGGCTGTTCGAGCCACGCGGGGAGACCAAGGCGGAGAGGAAAGGAGGGAGGGAGAGGACTGAGGACGTACTTGGGGTGGTAGATCTTGGTGGTGAAGGCGACCTTGGGAGGCTTGAAAGGGTAGTCGGTCGGGAAAGTGATGGTGAGGAAGAAGACTCCGCCGGAGTAGGGGCTGTCGGACTGGGTGGGCGAGGAGAGAGGGGGATCGTCGTCGTCGTCGTCGTCGTCGTGGGAGGAGTGGGAGTAGTGAGGAGCGGGGGGAAGGGGACAGGGCGTGGAGGGGCAGGTGGGAGAAAGAGAGGGGAAGGGGAAGGGAAGGTCAGCGGCAGCGCGAGTGGATTCCATGGCGAGAAGACGTACCGGGCCCATGATGGTCGCCTGCCACTGGAACATGTTGTCCCCCGTGGGTCCCGCAGAGCAAGACGAAGGCGGGTCACGACCAAGATCCAGAAGCTCTTCTGCTCGAAGGAAAGGACAGGGAGGGAGAGGAGGGCGGGGTCAGCGTGCTGCCAAATGAAGGAAGGCGGTGGAAGGAACGAATGGGCTTTTGGGAGGAGGGAGAGGTGGTCGAGGTGATGGAAAGGGTACGCACTGTTGATTCGCTTCAATGCCATTGCTGACGATGCTGGTGGATGAGTGGGATTGGAAGATGAACAGGTGGAGGGGGGTCTGTGAGGGAGAAGGGGACGAGGTCAGCGAGAGTTCGACCGGGGCTGAGGCTGATAGGCCGACGTAAGGACGAGCCGTGACTGCTGCCTGCTGGGTAGTCCAGCACCTGCTGGGCCAGGACTGTCCCCACTCCAGCAAGACACGAGTCTCACGACCTGGAGTTATCCGTCATCGAGTCCTCCTCAGCGTCGCCGTCTCGAGCGCCGGGCTAGAATCTGGGCAGGGACTCTGGCTGTGGTGCGAACGAGATTACTCACGGGTCGAAGAAGCCTTGGGCTAGAGTGAGGAGAGGGGAGACGGGCGCTGGAAGAAGCAACTCCAGCGCCAGGGAAGAGTTCGCAGCCAAATTCAGGCTCAGAATTTCGCACAGGCAGGGACGAGGTGACTCCCTAGCAGCCGCCAGCTCGTCTTGTTCTCTCCCAATTGCTTGCCAGTCTCTGCTCTCTTGACGGAAGAATCGTCGTCCTTTTCAGTGAGCGACGCCGCTCGAACGCTCGCAGCGAACAACGCAGGTCCGTTCGCTCCACCCCTCCTGGTCTCGAGACCCAGACTGACGAACGGCATTCATAGTCAAGACCGACCCCGCAGGGAGTGTAGCCAAGGTTCGAAGAGGAGAAGGAGACGTCTTTCTCGTCGGGTCCCTCTCGAACGTTCGTCAAGCCTCCTTCTCTCCTTGAAACCGCGTGTTGATTTCTGGACGCGTCGAGCAGTTGTGCCTGGACGCCAACGTCTGCCCAAACCTGCGACATGCGGGCGTGGTTCAGCTCTGGATCGATCGTCTCGAGGACGTTCCTGCCAACAACGCGCCCAAAATTTAACCGACGTCGGCGCGAAACTGGTACACCGCCGTTGTGCGTCCTCCTTCCGACTGGATGGCTCTCGTGGGCTGAAAGTCTTTGCAGGCGGGCCTAGTCAACGTCATAAGCGCTTCTTGGATGGAGACGCGAGCTTCGGCCGCTGACCGTTCCGAGATCCTTGCTCTACGAGCAGCTGCGCCTTCCATCCTCGAGCGACTCTGGCGAGATCGACACGAGCTCGAGGCCACTCATGACGGTACGCCGCAGACCTTGCATGCGTTTGATTCCACTGATCCAGTGACCAGGCGCCGTTCCCGTTCGCATCGCATCGCTCTACTTGGTCAATCATCTCCTCTACTTTGTCGAGGCGGCGTTCCTCCACGAGCCTCCTCAGACGCCTGAGACGATGTGCGTCGACCATTCCTCTTCCCAGCCTTTTCAGTTCACTGATCTACATCGTTGCAGCACCTTCGTGGACTCCACTCGCGCCATCGAGATCATCGCGGTTTGCTGACTCAAGGTCATGGAACCAGCAGGTCCGCGCTCGGGGGTCCATGGCCTCATCCAGCGAATGGCGCGCTGTGATCCCCAGAGGATGGGTTCCAGGCTCACCAAATTCGCCTCCGCCGTCCCTGCCCACAGCATCGTCGGCAGAGTGGTCTTCTTCCTTCAAACGAAGCTGGATCCCAACTCGGACTGGCTGCTGAACGAGCTTGAGACTGTCGCTTGCTTGCTTGCCCCAACCCTCGGGAGTATCAATCCTTTCGATATGGTCATGGCAGCGCCGAATCTGCGGTCCCTTTTCCTACCCATGATGGTCCAGGTCCTCAAGAAGTCCTTCACATCGTCTTCCTCCCCCTCGAGCATTCGATGGGCCACCATCTCAGCTCTCTCCTCAATCCTCGTACGTGCCTTCTCCCCTTTCGTCCCGCATTCCTAACCCCTCCTGCATCCAGTTCGATCTCGCTTCCTTCAATCTCATCTTCTTCCCCACCGACCCCCTCCCCTTGCTCACCGACCTCCTCGACACGCACGACTTTTTCCAATCCATTTCCGAAGGCACCCTCTTCTCCCTCCGACACCTCCCCCTCTTCCCCAGAGCCCGCTCGTCCGCGTTCAACTCGTTCGTCACCCTCTGCACCAACTCTCGCACCTCTTTCGACAATTCAGCACTTGTACTCTCTCCCTCCATCCTCGTCGCTGCGAGGACCTACGTCCCCCAGGCCATCCTCAGTATATAGGTGATGGCGGAGGAGATGAGGAGGTCGAACGTTCCTGCTCTCGTCGCGGCGAGAGGGGATGCGGTGGAGGGGATCAGGCTGTGGAGGGAGTTTGCGAGGGCGACTGGGGTGGCGGTTCCCGATCTGGGAGGGACGGAGGAGCGGGGGTGTGGTTGGGAGGAATGCGGGGTCGAGGTGGCGAGGAACAAGTGTGCGGGCTGCAGGATTGCGAGGTGGGTTCTTCGTCTGCTCGTTCGTGAGCTTGGGTTCGAGGGTGCGGGAGCTGATGGTTTGGTGGAGTAGGTATTGTAGCGCCGAGCATCAGAAGTAGGCGTGGGGAGCTGGGAACCACAAGAAGCTTTGCAGGATCACCGGTGCGTTCCTCGTTTTTTTTGTGCGTGCGAAGGACCTCGAGCTGATTTCGGGCGAGCAGGGGTTCGGAACCGAGTGGAGAAGCCGTGGGAGGGGTGGCCTGCGAATCGGTAACGAAGAAGCGTATTTACATCAACTACAAGCTTGCGAGAGACTAGTGGTACTGGCGATCGGCGTCGGTGAGCTGCGAAGAATCGTCAGCAGCGAGCTCGTTAGCGAGATCGACGTCGAAAGGAACGCACGGGGATGTAGTTGACGCCAAAGAGTTTCTGCCTGTGAATCTCTCCCGCCTCGTTCTTGTCGACTTGCCAAATCGCCTGAGATGCAGTCCCGACGGGAACAAACATCCTCCCCGGCGACGCCAACTGCGCGACCAGCTCCTCGGGCATGTGAGGCGCCGCCGCTCCGACGTGAATCACGTCCCAGCCTCCTTCGGGCGTGAGTTCGGGGGGAGAACCCTGCCTGCCATCGCCGCAGTAGAGCTTGATCGAAGGAGGGGACGAGTTCATGACGGCGAGGGTGGTGGGAGCGCGAGCGAGGTTCGTGCGAGAGAGGTCGACGAGGCCTTGGAGGTGGTCGATCCCTAGTACGGTTCCGCCAGGAGAGACGAGGTGGTGGAACACAGCGAGGAGGTAGCCCGACCCGCAGCCTGTGCGAAGCGAGAGACCGTCAGCTGCTGGCCTCGCCAAACCTCTCCTCGACCGTACCGACGTCAAGGACGCTGGCGCCAGGCTTGAGCAGAGGTAGGAGGTTCTCTACAGCGTGTGCGTGCATATGCGGCGCGCTGACGGTGGCGTTGAACCCTGCTAAACGGCGTCAGCTTCGCGCACGACCTCGAACTGAACGAGCTGCTCACCAATAGGCTGAGGTGCGTCCTGGTAAGCGTGAAGTCCAGCGAGAACAAAGTCGGCGCGGTCAACAGCCTTGAACGCCTCCCCAACTCTGCGAGTGCGAGCAGAAGGTCAGCAGGTGCCCAGTCGAAAGGCCGACTCTCGTACCTCGTGTGCTTGATGAGGCCCTCGCGGTGCAAGTTCGCGACGAGTCCCTCGTTGGATAGAGCAGAGCACGTCCACGCCATCGTCTGGGAAGGGAGCTGGAGCGGAAGAGGAAGAGCGCAGGAGCGGGCTAGCTCAAGAGGGGTCGGTTCGAATTCCCTCGTTGTTTCGAATCGAGGATTTCCCTCTCTCGAGGTGTCGAGGAAGCTCACGCTCTCTCAACCTCGTTCTCCTCCTCAAAGGACAACCTGCGCGAGAACACTCCTCCTTCTCGTTTGGCGCGGGGGCGGCAGCTCGAACATTCGCTGCGAACGAAGCAGGTACTTCATCAGTCCGCCTCCTCCTCGACTTTGCCAACGATGCCGGCCCTCGCAGTCCAGAACGACCCTGCAGGAAGTGTCGCCAAAGTGCGGAAGAAGACATGTTTCTCGTCGGATCGCTGGCCAACGTTCGTCAAAGCCTCCCTGCCTCCCCTCCAACCCATGCTGATCCGCTCTGCACGTCGAACAGGCGTGCCTGGACCCCGGAATCTGCTCGAGACTTCGACCTGCAGGCGTGGTTCAGCTCTGGATCGATCGTCTAGAGGACGTTCCTGCCAACAACGCTCCCAAAATTCGACCGGCGTCGGCGCCAAACTGGTACAACGGAGTTGTGCGTCGTCGCTTCTCTACTCGCTGCGTTGCGCGCCTCTGCTGAAAGTGTTTGCAGGCTGGCTTAGTGAATACTAACGGCACTTCGTGGCTGGTCGACCGATCCTCAGCCGCAGATCGTCGCGAAATCAAAGCTCTGCGCGCAGCTGCCCCTGCGATCCTCGAACGCCTCTGGAGGGACCGGCAAGAGCTCGAGGCACTACACGAAGGTCCGTTTACAGCTTGCTTGAACGCTTCGACACTAGCTTACGCTCAAAAGGCGTCGCTCCACTGCACATTATTTCGCTTGGCTTCGTCAGCCATCTGCTCCATTTTATCGAGCAACCACTCGCCGGCGAAGCTCCTCTCACTGCGTGCGTTGGATCGACCCACGTTGACGCTCGAATGTATACTGACCTTTTTGCGGCAGCTCGTTCCTGGACTCGACTCGCGCCGTCGAGATCATCGCGCTTTGCTGGCTCCATGCCACGGAACCAGCTGCGCGCCAGATGCTGCATATCCTCATCGAGGAGGTGGGAAGCTGCAAGTTCTCTCAAAGTGATCTCCGACTCGCCAAATTTGTCGCCGCCGTCCCGCTCGACGCCATCGTCCTCAAGACATTCGACATTCTTCATGCGCCAGTGGACCCAACTTCCAACCTCCTGCCGAACGAGCTCGAGATCATCGTTGCGCTCCTTCCTCCAGGTCGTGGGGTCGTCAACCCAGTCGGAAAGGCTCTTGCTACTTTGGAGAACAGCGCAGCTCTCGTGCCGATGCTCATTGGACTCCTCAAGAAGTCGCTTGCGCACTCAACTCCCACTCCTCCCAGCATTCGGTGGGCCACGATTGCAGCAGTGTCCGAAATCCTCGTACGCCTTCCCTCTCTTCCTGCCGTACGCTTCTAATCGTCGTTCCCAACGCACCAGCTCCGCCTCATCGACTTCTCTCCCAACTCCTACGGCCTTTTCTCCTGCCTCCTCGACGCGCACAACCTCTTCCAATACCTCGCCGAAGGCACCCTCCTCTCCATCCAGCACGCCCTTCTTTTCCCCGGCGAGAAACCGTGTGCTTTCAACCGCCTCATCAAGCTCTGCTGCACCACCCTCGCCAGCCCCGCCATCGACGCCGCTCAAGTCGCTCCCTCCATCCGCGCCGCCTCTCTTATCTACACGCATGACGTCTTGGCCGGCATGGTCACTATCACGTACGAGGCGCAACGTTCCGATCAATGGGCCATCAGGGCCGGGGCCAGCGACGTCGTCGACTCGCTTGACCTGTGGATGAGTCTCGCGAGTGCCACGGGGATTAAATCATTCCCGTCGAGTGATGAGGAGATGGGGTGCGCATGGAAGGAGTGTACGGTTAAGTTGGCGAAGAACAAGTGTGCGGGTTGCAAGATTACGAGGTCCCTCTCTCGATTTCGGGTTCGAAGTGCGCGAGCTGATGCGGTGGTGCGCAGATATCGTAGTGCGGAGCATCAGACGCAGGCTTGGGGAGCTGGGAACCACAAGAAGCTTTGCAGGATCATCGGTGCGTTCTCGCTTCTTGCGCTTGCGAAGGACTCGAGCTGATTCCGGGCGAGCAGGCGTTCGGAACCGGGCGGACAAGTCGTGGGAGGGGTGGCCCGATACCACAGTAGTTTACGCCGGAGATTCTCGAGGCAGAAAGTGAATCGTTGCACTGAAGCGAGGCTGCGACTACGGGTACTGGAGGTCGGGATCGGTGAGGCTGCGACGATGACGAGCTTGGTTAGCTTGGTCGCGCTCGCTCGACGAGACGCGAGGAACGTACGGAAAGTAGTTGACGCCGAAGAGATGCTTCTTGTGGACGACGCCGTGCTCGTCCTTGTCGACCTGCATGATGGACTGCGAGACCGTTCCGACCGGGATGAACATCCTCCCCTGGCGAGCGACGAACGTCAGCATCGAGCCCTCTTGAGCGAAGGAGAGGAGAACGCACAGGGGACGCAAGCTGGTCGATCAACGCCTGAGGAATGTGAGGAGCTGCCGCGCCACTGCTTGCTCTCTCTCGTCAGCGAGAACTCTCCGAGAGCGCGAACGAGAAGACGCACACGTGAATCGCATCCCATCCTCCCTTGGGCGTCATCTCAGGCGGAGATCCTTTCCTCCCGTCGCAGAGAGCGAGCAGAATCGAGGGAGGGGACGAGGTCATCGCAGCGCGCGTTGCCGGTTCGCGAGCGAGGTTGTTGCGCGAGAGGTCGACCAAGCCTTGGATGTGCTCGATTCCGAGGACCGTTCCGCCGGGATAGACCAACTGGTTGAAGATTCCTAGGAGATAGCCCGACCCGCATCCTGCGAAGCAAGACTCCATCAGCTGCTGCCTCGCCAGACTCCTCCTCGAACTCACCGATGTCCAAGACGTTCGCACCGGGCTTGAGCAGAGGCAAGAGGTTCTCCACAGCGTGCGCGTGCATGTGAGGCGCGCTTATCGTAGCTCCAAATCCTGCAGAGAGCCTCAGCTTCCCCTCGCGCACTCGGCCTCCGAACCCAACCGCCACTCACCGATGTAGGAAGGAGAATCCTCGTAGGCGTCTCGCTTGTTGGCCACGTAGTTCGCGCGATATACCCCCTGGAAAGCGGCCACCACACTGCCAAGGAGTGTCAGCGAGAGTTCGAGCGAGCTCAATCCTCCAGCGTGGCGCCGGTTCTCAGGACTCCGCGAACTCACTTGGGGTGCTTGAGCAGCCCCTCGCTCTTCAGGTTGTGAACGAGCTCGTGGTTCGTGACTCCCGAACAGCGCCACGACATTTGAGCAGTGTCTCTGGGGACGTGGAGGAGACCAAGGAACAGCGAGCGAGCGAGGTCGAATCTCGTGCCTTCGCACTCGTCGTTGTTGGCCCGGTCGAAGGAGAGCCCAGCGGCTCAGAGTTGAGCGCGTTCAAGAGAGAAACAAGGGAAACTTCCAAGCCCCCGAGAGCTTAGAGATCAAGCACAAATCACAAGCGCATTCCAAACCTCCGGACTCCGAACAAGCTACCCTCCCTACACCATCGCCTTGTTGTGAACCCACTGCAGAGCCCACTTCCTCCTCCCTCTCATCAAGCTCTCCCACCTCCCCCACAGGCTCCTCCGCGCTCGCAACCTTCTTGAACTCCTTCCCAAGGCTGAGGAGGTCCGCATCCATGCGAGCGAGGACCTCCTTGAGAGACGGCTGCGAGTTCCAGGCGGCGCGAGTCCTAGGGTTGACGTCTTCGAGGTCGAAGCGAGGTTCCTTGGGGATCGACACCGCCGCCCTCGCCGTAACTCCCCAAGCTGTGAACGAAGAAAAAAGGAACGTCAGCGCCCTCGAGCAGCCAGCTCTCGCAGGAAAGGGAAACGCACCTCGCCAGATGAAGTCGCAGAAGCGGTCGATGTTCGGATCGAGACCTGAGAACTGGAGCAAGCCCGCGAAGGGGACGACTTGGTAGATGAACGGCGACGCCTTCTTCGTCGTTCCTTCCTCCTTGCCCGACTTGCCGAGGAGGGGAGCGAGGAGGCTGCCCGAGTGCTTCGCTCCCCAGCGGTAGTAGGGATCGACGAGAGCGTCCTGAGTAGCGACGTCGGGGAGCTCAGAGGTCGGCTTCGGGTGGAGGAGATCGAAAGCTGAGGTGGGAGCGGGGACGTCGGAGAGCGTCTCGAGCGCCTCGGTGACCTTTTCCTGCTGCTCGTCGTCGAGCGTTGACTGCGTCGCCGTGGGCTTGGACTTCTTCTTGGGGCCCCCCGTCGACGTCACGGTGAGGCGGGCGGCGAGACTCTCCTCGGCGGTTTTGGCGAGAGCGGTGATGGAGCGAGGGAGTTTGGTGATGTACTGGATGTTGGAGAGATGGGGGATGAGGTCCGTCCAGGTGTCCTTGCCCGTGATGCCGCCCTGCTTGATGCCGGGGACGCGATCCAGGTCGAGGGAAGCGATGGTAGGGAGATTCCACGAGTTCAGATACGGCTCTCTGAAGAGCTGTCCGTAGAGGGTGGGAATTTCCGCCTTGCCAGGAACTGGATCCGACGTCAGGAGAGGGCAGTCGAGAAGGGGAGAGACGACTGACCCTTGCTCGGCATGATGGAAGGATCTGAGAACACCAAGTCGACGAAAGCTCGCGCAACTGCAAGCGAAGGAGTTAGTTCAAGGCGCCACAGATTCAAGAAAGGTGCAGGGAGACGCACGCTGGACGTTGTGGTCCCAAAGGTCGTAGAAGAGGTCCACCGAGTCGCCATTCGCAGGATTGACAGTCTTCCAGAAAGCCTGCGACGCAGATTCGTCAGTGGCTGCAGTCGACGCAGAGCAAGAAAGGGTGCGCACGATCTGAGAGGGCGGCCCGTAGTCCCAGTCCATCGCCTGCTCCTTCCCTTCGGGCCTGCCCGAAGAGAGAAGCAAGCAGCAGCCCCTGCAGAAAACAACGAGCAACGCACTTCGTGACCATCCTCCTCAACAAACCCGCCAGCCCCTTGGCTTCGCTGACGGGTCTTGTCGGATTTGGCCTTGTTCTTGTCGTTGCTGATGAGCTTGGAGAGATCTTCGCCGTTGTCCTTGAAGGCGGCGACGATGAGAGGAGGGAGAGCAGAGCCGAATCCGCGAGCCTGGTACTTGATGATGCGAGACGAGACGGTGTTGGCGGTGGGGTCCTAGGACAGGAGAGCGCGCGCATCAGCAACGACGTCCCAGTTCGGCTCGAGCAAAAGAAACTCACCCTTCGGCGAGCAACGGCTGGGTCGAAGAGGTTCACTCCGAGAGCGACGGCGCGGCAGGAACGAGGCAGAGCGATGACCTTGGTGCCGGTAAAGGCGACGCAGCAAACATCGAGGTCGAAGTCGGTGAGGGAGGAGGCAACGCAGGGATTGGAGGCGAGGATGACCTGGATAACTGGGCGGGGGAGGTCCTTGCGGTACTTGGGGACGAGAGTAAGAGCGTTGAAGCCCTTGACGATGAGGAGTTCGGTCGCCTGATCGCCTGGCCACTCGTCGTAGGCGTTTCGCTCGGGTTTCGGGAGAGTGGCCTTGAGCTGCTCGATGATCGACTTGACTTTTGGGACGAGCTGTTCACAAAGCGTTAGATGGATTCATCGAAGAAGGTGGAAAAGACGGACTTCGTGCGGAGCGAGGTTGTAGAGGAAGAGGTCGAAATCGCTCTCGCTGTACGCGTCGCTCTCCGCCTGGTCGGTGAGGATGGAGAGAACGGAGCCTGCAGATACCAAGCGTCAGCTCGTGCGAAACTCCAGAAATCAAGGAGGCGCACCTCCTCCGAGGACTACGTTCGACCACCAGTAATGCAGCTCAGGGTGCTCTTGAACTCGTCGACGTCCTTGCAAGGCTCCCCGACCGGTGGCGCCGCATCGACCAACTTCTTCCACCCCTTGAGCTCGACCATTTCGAAACGACCTCCCTCCTTCAAGACGCTCCAGGCCTTGCCATCCTTTCCACCAAAGACGTCCACGAGGCACTCGTCCTTCATCTCCGGCGGGCAGGAGCCCGAAGCGATCCAATCGCGCTGGAGGTCCATGAGGTTCGAGAGCTTGGCCGCTTTGGCGTGGGGGTCGCTGGGGAAAAGGGAGGCGGTCTCGTGGTGGGTGACGAGGAAGAGGAGGGTTGGGAGGGAGAAGTAGGGCAGCAGAGGCTCGACGAGGAGTGGGACGTCTTTGCCACTAGACGCCAGGAGTGTGAGGGCGAGCGCCGGATCCGAATTGAAGTAGCACACGCTGCAGCAAGGGAGAGTGAGCACGGGCACCAGCCGAAGCTAGAGTAATACGCACAGCTCGAGGTGCTCTGGAAGCATCGTCGTCAAAGGATATGGCAGGAGTGCAAGCCCAGTGAATCGGGAGTCCTCGGTCGTCGAAGGACAGGTCCGCGCACTCCGGACCTGTCAGTGGACTTGCCCAGCTCCTAAACGCGTGGATCAAGCTGAAAGAGCAGCTTCAGGCTCAGCGTGGCAGCACCATCGAGGATTCCCAGCGAAGCCTTTGACAAGAGCCGAGCCTCTGCGGAGACGCGCCAGCCTGAACGCCAGCTGAACGATCTCACAAAGAGCAGTGTGTGGCAGTTCAAGAAAGGTCTTGGTACGCGTTGAGCAGGGCTGTGAGACTGGAAGGAGCTGGTCTGGCAGGAGACAAGCCCCGGGGAGTCTCCCAGGCTCCTACTCTCGCTGACCAAGAGGTGCCAGGCGACGACGAGCGTCGTCGAGGTTGCTGTCTTCCTCCTCCCTTCCTCCTCGAATCTCAACAACTGCTCAGAAATGCCTCCCCGGATCCCCTCCAAGCTCTCTCAGCTTCCCCATCTCCGCCTGAGCCAACCCCCATCGCTCTCCCTCCGACCCTCCGCGCGTCGTCTCCCCTCCTCAACCCCCTCCCGCGCCGCCTCCTCAAGCTCCTACTACCCTCCACCAGGCGAGAAGAAAGGGATCAAGATCGGGCACCTCTTCTCGGCTCTAACCATCCTCGGTACGTCCTCTCCCCTCCTCCCAACCGAGCTCACCGATCCCCACCTCCAGGCCTCTCAGCAACGACGTACGGCCTCTACCAATTCTACACGACCTTTACCACGTTCCCCAACACCACCTCTCACCCCATCCGCTCGCACCTCCGCGCCGCTCTCCGATCCGCCTCTACCTCCTCCTACCCCCGCGCCTCAACCTCGTTCGAAAAGGCCTACGCTCTCGCGCTCGAATTAGCCTCCCGAGGGGATTTTGGAACGCCCGAAGAGGCGCTGATGAAGACTACTGGGATTGCGGTCAAGTGGGGAGGGATGTGGGAGGATGCTGGAGAGAGGGGCAAGGCGAGGGAGTGCTATGAGCTTGGATGGAGGGAGGTGGTGCGGTTGCTCGAGGGGCAGGAGAAGGAGGGGGAGAAGGAGGTGATGAGGGGTGTCGCGATTGCGATCAAGATTGGGGATTTGTGGGTCGAGGAAGGGAGCAAGGGGGATCGGGAGGCGGAGAAGTACTATGTTTGGTGCGTCGAGGAGATGATGAAGCTCGGGATGTCGGAGGCGCAGAAGAACAAGGTGGATGAGGAGGTCATTCATGGGATCGTGGCGGAGAAGGACGCCGAGGACAAGGGGATGGAGTTGCCCAAATGGCTCGGAAACGTCGAGCTCGTCGCTGGTTTCGAGCGACTGGGAGAGTTGTACGCGCGCGCTGGTAACACCGAGTGAGTCCCCCTCCTCCCCTCTCTC